>JAMZAV010003826.1:0-133410 GCA_024449915.1 Sweltsa coloradensis
TTGTGATAGAATCGAAACTCTGAACTCACGTTGGGTCACGACATATTACAACGCACATTTATCAGGCCTCTAGTAGACATTCCGATCTCTCCAAACCCTGGACCTCACGTGGATATACCTGCAATTCGTACATCTATGGTGATTGCACCTAGTCACTTTTATTCCCGAATTGAATCCACTACAACAGAATCTCTACTATCCATGGAGATTTACGACCTTCCAATGGCGCCACCAGTTCCCATTGAATCTGTTTCCATACATAGCCCTACTCCAGAAGAAGGCTCCGATGGTTACATTGAGATGAAAGATATAAATCATCCCAGTTATGAGAATTTGGATTAACTTAATTCCTTTTACGTCACATACGGTAATCCTCGAATTAAAGATTATTTCCTTGATTGTCACATGTCTAATCTCTCGTTGACAACTTCAGCATCATTGCACTTTATCATTGCATTTAAAATGAGTCATAATTTAATAATTATGAATGCATAATTTTAATTTCATTGCATTATTATTATGATGGCTCGTGCACAGACTGGAAGTGGCAAGACAGCCGGAGTGTACAACATGTATTGTATTAATTAAATTTGTTTTATTGACTTTAAAATTGTTGTAGAAGACCTCAATACACAAATAATGATAATACCTATACTATTGTTATTATAACTAAATTATAACCAATCCTTGATTTATGATTGATGATTTTTATGTATTTGATGTATATTATTATGATTACTAATGAGTCGATGTTCATAGATAATGGACACGGCCCCTGAACGTCGGAGAGTCTCGTCCCCGAGGGAAGCCAGCAGCACCCCCACAAACTCATGGGTGCACTGCCTCCTCAACCGGACAGCTCCGACTGGAATCACCACCACCCTGTCTTGGTCCACACCTGTGACCAAAACAACTACCTCGACTCCCAGGGTCGACCCCAGGGCGAGCCATACGATGCCACAGATGATTGTGTCTGTGTCCGTACCCGGCTCAACTTGAGTCACACCACACTCAAAGCACCGTACCGCCATCGGTCTACTGGCGCGCCACCTCTCGGCGTACAAAGGAACGACGAACACTCGCCGCGTCCTACCAAGGACGTTGGGCCTTCAAATTCCAACTCGACACCTTCTCGCGGTTTGGCCCGTGAATAGGGGAGTTTCACTCCCTGAAACTAATGGCGAGCTCTGGGTTGTCGTCGGGGAACCCCTTCCCTTTGACTACCTCCCCGACGGCGACGACAAAGACAACACGGACGGATGAAGACACAGACGGAGACGACCACGACGTGGGGGAACCCCTGCCCTCCCCATATGCTTGTGGCTGGTTCTGACCAGCACAGGCCTGTCCACCCCTTGTCCCCCCGCGTCATCCCTTACGTCCCTCCCTTCGTCTCGATTAGCCAAGTTGCATAAATATGAGACGTAAAGCAATATCCAATCAATCAAAACCAAGGACGTTGCAGTCCTCGCATCTCGCTCCCATTTCCGAACAAGGGTGTACAAGCCGCATGGACAACTCAATTCTCCCCTCCTAAGCCAAAACGCATTAAGTGCAAAATGGCGGTTTTGAGAAAAATGATGTTTTAGGAAAAAAGGCTGCCAAACCTAAATTAATTATGCAAATTATTTAAACAACTCTATGTAACGTATAATTCACGTTTTAAACAGTTTGTCCAACTCAGATTTTGATTTTGTTTACTATTTACATTGTTATAACACATAATGCATTTTGCCACACAAGAAAAAAAAGAAATGTGACAAAAAATCCCAAGGCAAAATGCATTAATAATGTTAATGCGTTTTGCCACCTGATTTTACATTACTTGGGGAAGTAGGATCATGAGTAGGATACTGACAACACACATTCATACTGAGAAAATTGTTTACTACTTTGTTTTATAGTTAATTGTTTATTGCAATAGTTTCATAATCTATTACTTTAACAGTATATTGTCAGCCTTAATTAAAAAGATTCGTGCAAAAATTGCAATATAATAATATTATACCCTGTTTAGTTAATTAAATAATGCAAATTATTACAAAATTATCATAATATGAAAATAAGGAATCTTAGCATACACTAATTAAATACCAATAAGTATACTTATTAAGGAAATCTTGAATAAATTTTTTTGACAAAAGCAGAATATATTTTACACTAGCCTACATATTATTTTCAGCCTTATTAATGTTTAAGGAAAGTGAATTGAATATGACTACAATGAAAAGTGATCAATAAGGTATATAGGTAGGCAATACAATATCACGTTTTCATTCACAGCTCCGACTACCTAGCAAATCTAAAGATGTCTCATTTGTGGGCAAATTTACCCAAAATTGTTTGCGATTTGGTGGCATTTTGGAGACAAGTTCTTTAACAATCCGGTCTTTTTTATCCGGGTTCAACCCACGGGGACCAGACATTCTATCTTTTGGAAGTTCTAAACTACATTTCTTTTTACGGGCATCATCTTTCATTTCAACAAATGCATCGTCAAATTCACATTTGTAAAAGAAGTTCTTGGACTTATTCACAAACATAACGCAACAAATGTTTTTCAACAAAGGCATTGTCTCGTTAGCGATGCTTCTTCGAGCACGGAAAATGTTTTTAATAAGCAAGAAATCAATGTGGGTCAATAGTACAGGCTCAGACCGTTTTGACGACTTCTTGCAAACCTCAACAAAATCGTTTAATTCTAGAATATTTTTCTTCAGTTTAGAATTCTGCTCAATTTTACCATGCAACCCATCAGCTGCTAAAAACGTATGGCCGGTTACTAAGTACTTTAAGTATATTTTTTTAATAGTACAATGTGGGGAATTGACTAAACAAAGAATAGCCGAATATAAAAACCAATTTTTGTTTTGGCCCGAACAATTGTCCAACCAAAATATAACTTCTTCTTTATCTTTTAAAATGTCTAGAGCCTTTAGGAATGAGTTGGCTACTTCCTCAGCACTACGACCTGCTTCCGCCTCATGCCAAATCACATAATAATGTGGGTCAGTTTTAGTATTTTTCATATTGGCGAACGTTTCGTTAAAAACAATAAGCCTGGGACAAAAAAAAGACTGTTTTACATCTGGGAATCGGGGAAAAAGTATCACTTTTTGCAAGTCAGCTGCAAAAACTCCCACAGATGCATCTTCTAGATATGATATGCCATCACGTTTGTACGCATCACGGGCTGCCTTTGCCTTACGCTGATGTTCTCGCAATTCTTCCTCATTCTGGCTGTTTTCCAGGGTCAGACACTCACTGCATTTTTCCGACGATGTCTCAGAAAACCCAATGTTCATCGTTGACACTGTGTGACGATAAACTCTCTTTACTGCAATATTTTGGGTTCTTTAAAATGAAGTCTGAATACATGAATTCAATTGTTATTTCTGGTGAGAGGTATAGCCTGTTGGGAGCATGTTCCCGTTTGTAATGAGCTATTTGGGGGTGGAAACTCAAAATATGTTCAGTTATTATATTCCTGTTTACTTTATTGGCTGGCACATGAGATCCCCTTCGGTCAGCAGCAGGCATGACTGCTGATGTTGAGGCATCAGCAGCTAATGTTTTGAATATATCAACAATGATACGATTTGAAGTGAATCCCAGAGTTGACAAGAAAAACTTCTGGCATACCTTAATATGGCTGGAAATAATAGGATTTCCAGCTGCTTTACCTGGGTCATCATCTACATTTTGCACTTCAGGTTTTGGGAGGGTATACATGTATGTAACTTGACGTTTATGTGCATCATTTCCAACAGCAACTATACTCCTTCTTTTAGGTTCCACAACTTCAATATTGCCATGCATCCATACTCGACGAGCATGGTAGTTTTCATTCCAAAATCCCCTGTGAATTGCCAAACGTTGAGCCTCAGAAAATTCTCTGGTGCATTTCCGGCTGCAGGTATCCCCACATGGTTTTAATAAAGGGTGTTTTAGTTTAGCATTTTGCAATAGTACTTTTTTATCTCTCACACGCCGCTTCTTTACTGGTGGCTCGTCTTCAACTAGGCCTGCATCATCTAATTGTAGGTCACCTAAGTTGAAACCACCGGGATTATTGTCATTTTCAGCCATGGTCAGTTCTAGTAATTGGACTTCATTGCCGACATCATCTTGCACAAGATATATGGGCATGGCATTTAATTCGGCTTGGGTATACACAGTAGGCCTGTTGGGAGAATCAACTTCCATAGGTATTGCTGCTATATTGTCTGGAGCTAGTGTAGGCACAGCAGCTGTATTGTCTGGAGCTAGTGTAGGCACAGCAGCTGTATTGTCTGGAGCTAGTGTAGGCACAGCAGCTGTATTGTCTGGAGCTAGTGTAGGCACCGCAGCTGTATTGTCTGGAGCTAGTGTAGACAAAGCTGTTTTCTTATGACAACTTCGACTACATCTTCTGAAATAAAAATATATAAGAGTCATATTTGACAGTACATTTAATTCTACAACCTACTTATTGGTCAGAGTAAAACGTAGTTCACTAAAAATAGACCCTGAGCCACACAAACTCATGATCCTACTTCCCCAAGTAATGTAAAATCAGGTGGCAAAACGCATTAACATTATTAATGCATTTTGCCTTGGGATTTTTTGTCACATTTCTTTTTTTTCTTGTGTGGCAAAATGCATTATGTGTTATAACAATGTAAATAGTAAACAAAATCAAAATCTGAGTTGGACAAACTGTTTAAAACGTGAATTATACGTTACATAGAGTTGTTTAAATAATTTGCATAATTAATTTAGGTTTGGCAGCCTTTTTTCCTAAAACATCATTTTTCTCAAAACCGCCATTTTGCACTTAATGCGTTTTGGCTTAGGAGGGGAGTCATACCGTCCACTGCGTCGTCCCATCGTCGCGATTACCCATCACGGTATCGTCACGCATACTAGTGGTTATAACTTGGTGATTCTCTCTCTTTATTCAAAAGTGATTCTACATTAAACTTTAAATAACGATCTTTTGATTCTTTTTATATTCTACTTCAAGATTTTTATTATTTAACGTCAAGAGGACTCCCAGACAAAACATGTCTGTAGAACCAATGAACTCTGACCCCATTAGGTTTATTTGAATTTTATTTTTTTAAATCAATTACTTCGAAAGGCATCCCAGTCTAAGCGACTGTAGAACCAATGAACTTTGACAACATATGATTATTTTCATTTTTATTTTGTGTACATCAAGATGGACTCCCAGATAAATATCTGTAGACCAATGAACTCTGACCTCATATGGTGATTACTTTAATTTTGTTGGTTTAATTCTTTTAATTCATTTAATCTGATTTCGTGCATGCGTATTGTGTATTGAAGGTATATGTCTTGTACTATGTTTGCATAATTTTTTATTTTTTATTTTTTGGTTTTGATTTTCATTTTTGGATTAGCCACATGGCATCCACTTACTTGGTACTTCCTTATGGGAAGATGAACTGAATTGACTTGGTTTGGACTCGCTCTTTTTGATTTTTGATTTTTTTTTTTGATTTTCGAATTTTCGAAAATCCTACCACCACCTCCTGCCACCTACTCTTTGTTCTTGGTCTAGTACCAGTACTGCTGGCCCTTTGCCTAGGCCTAGGCCTGGCCCCTGTTTTTGGTCTCGTACCTGTACCGCTGGCCCTTTGTCTAGGGCGGTGCAAAGAATGGCATATCATGCAAAATAATAAGCTTCGCGAAATAAAAGGCGATGTAACACCTTGGATCTCTTCAAGGCGCTCTTCTCGACGCGAAGAGGTTGTTCTGACCCGTCTACGCATTGGACACACACATCTCACTCAAGGATACCTTTTAAAAGGTGAAGACCCACCACCCTGTGAGCAGTGTGGTGAGATTTTAACTGCTAAGCACATTTTAGTAGAATGTCCTCAACACATGGACGAGAGGAATGATTTTAAACTAAAACCTAATTTAAAAGAAATTTTATCTGATGAATCTGAGAACATAACCAATGTTTTTAAATACCTGAAATCAACACAGCTGTACAATAGGATTTAAAAATAACATGCCATTATATAAGAGAATACGGGCACTGATAACCTTAGTGTTGTGTGCCCTTAAACCCTAATAACTAACTATCTAGGCCTAGGCCTGGTCCCTGTTCTTGGTCTAGTACCTGTACCACTGGCCCTTTGCCTAGGCCTGGCCCCTGTTCTTGGTCTAGTACCTGTACCACTGTCCCTTTGCCTAGGCCTAGGCCTGGCCCCTGTTCTTGGTCTAGTACCGGCTCTGGTCTGTCCCCTAGGCCTTTCATAGGCTCTTGGGCTCCATCGAGCTGCAGGCCTAGGTCTATTTCAGTTTCTGGCTGATCTAGGCGTATTTTATCTCGCCAACCGAGAATTACCTCAGCCCTCTCGGTTAACTTCATCACTTCTACGCACTTTGTGCTGTAGCACTGATTTAGGGACACCGCATCCATAATTCTCATTTTTTGTTTGTAAATATTCCTCTGTGTCTCCTTCTCTTGTTCCCGTCTTCCTTCAGCCTCCTTCTTTAACATTTCCCTCAGATCTCGTCTCCCCTCAGTCTCCTTCTTCACCATTTCTCTCAGTTCTTTGTTCTGGTTTTTTAATGTCTTAATGTTAATATACATTTCCACCTCCCACATTTTTCGGTCGGACAGGATCTCATTGAGCTCATCTTCACTCTTCTTTAGTTTCAGAATCTCTTCTCTCATGTAGTTTATTTGGTTTACCATTTCAGCTTTCCAATTTATATCATTGTCTAGCTCTAGCCTACCTTGTTTGCCTAGGCCTATCTTGTTTAGGCCTAGGCTAGACTTCGTGATATCTTCCCTTACCTCACTTTTCTCGCACCCACATTTCCAGTCACTTTTCTTTTTCATACTATAGTCCTTCTTTTCCACTCTGGCACATGTAAAATGGGCCCAAATCTTGCACTTTACACACTGTACCTTTACTACTTTTTCACATCCCCAGCATTTTGCACCGTTTTTTTTTTCACTTATAGTCCATTCCCAAAAGTACCTTCATTCACCTTGCAGTGGTGGTCCCCATGTGAAAAAATGTGAAAAATAAGACACTGTGTGAAAACCTGTGAAAAAAAGTGCCACTTTTTGTTTGCTATTTGTGTGAAAAAATGTGAAAAATCAACCAGTAAAATATTAAATGATCCTTTAATAATCAAATTTTCATCATTACGAATTTTAAATACAGTAACTGTTATTATGTAGGCCTAGGCCTAAGTGACCGAGGATCGAACTCCTATGACGTGACATAAGGAGTAGGTTATGCAATATTAGCTTTCTTTTAATCATTTTTTAAAGATAAGATGTCGCCTCAAATCGCGTTTTAGGCCACCAAATATAACACAGGACCGGTATGTGCGCCAACGAGTACGTTGGTGACAGCTACCAGAACCACATGCACAAAGTCCACAGTCTGACGTTGAGCCAGTTTGCTTTTGTCTCGTACGAATACTAAATAATTTGCATATATATGAATGTCAATAAGTTTGTTGAAACTGAAAATAACATATCTTCGTCACTTACGCCCTTATGCCACCATGTGTCAAGACACACTGGTCGAAGAACAGGGATCAATTTCACGTTTCCGTAGTCTGAATACATAATAATTTGCAGTTGCACATATGTATGTCAAAATGTATTGAAATTATTGAAAATATCATGCATATTTATGGCACTTACGCCCTTTTGCCACGCATGGGTCGAAGCTTATGACTGATTATAACTTTACTTTCGTAGAAATATTAAATAATTTGTAGATATTAGTGCAAAAAAATGGTTGAAATTGAATATAATAAATTTTTGGCACTTACGCCTTTCTGTCAATGTTGGGGATTGTGAGCACACATAACATCTTTCATTACTATGTTCTTTGTATCAACAAACGTCTCACTTCTTTGACTCTACTGTTTGTTTACTTTGAAGACATTCTTTTATTTTTCTAATTGTTTCAATACCACATTCATTTAAAACTAGTTGAGTGTTTCATTTTCTTATCAATAAAATGACTATTTACCATAAAATGCATTTCTAAAGTGTTTAATTTGTATCAACTTAAATTCAGCGATGTGGGCCAGTCCTGTGGAACAGTCTACACCATACAGAATGATGTAAAATAAATATTCTTTGTGAATGTAAAGTGGTCCTCCGCATCACCACTCATGGACCCAACATTTTGGTCCTCCGGGCCGGATTCAAGTTGACAGGTCAGTCATTTCACTATTGTAAGTAGTAATGGAGCCTAATCGACTACAAAAGTTAGTCAAGAAGAGGGGTGTTATTAAAACACAAATGACTCGTATGAAAACATTCATCGATGCGTTTGTACCCTCTGAAAACAATATTCACGAGATTACTGTAAGGCTCAGACGTTTCCCAGACATCATGGCTAGATACGACAGCGTACAGTCTGAACTGGAAACTGACGACCTTCAGTCAGATCATGACGATGATCGGGCAGTGTTCGAGGAAACTGCGTATGAAGCAGAAGGCCAAATGGAACTAATATTAAGGCAAGCAGAAGAACGAAGTGGTAATCCAGGGCCCTCCAGCAGAGCTCCCGCAAGTATCAGGGGTGTCCCACATGCCACATGGCAGCTTGAGGTTACCATTAGTCTCATTGCCAAGCTTTGATGGCAAATATGAGGAGTGGTTTCCATTTTCGGATTCTTTCACGGTGATGGTTCATGAAAACGCAGACGTCATGACCATTCAAAAATTCCATTACCTGTTATCATCATTGAACGGCCAAGCATTGCAGCTAATTCAAAACCTTCCTATCACTGCTGTCAATTACCAAGTAACTTGGCAGTTACTGAAGGATAGGTATGAAAACAAAAAAACTGATAGCAGCTACTTACACAAGGGGACTTTTGAACCTAAAGGCAGTTCAAAGGGAATCAGCTTCTGACTTAAGGCAGTTTGTGAATACTATTTGCAGTAATTTAAGTGCTCTCAAGGCCATGGAACTTGATCAACCACTAGGTGATATCCTTGTTTCACAGCTGATTGTTGAGAGGCTTGACAAGAACTCACGAAGGGAGTGGGAAATAAAGGAATCTAGACAATCTTTCCCACCACTATCAGATCTCCTCACATTTCTTGAGTATAAGAGCCAAGCTCTAGAAAACATAAACGCTTCTTATAGCTGTAGCTCTCAGGACAGTCGACAAGGTGATTTTAAGCCCAAACAATACAAGGCTGCTCAACAATCTGGAAGTTTCATGTCAGTTAAGAACAAGAAATGTTGTTTTTGTCCCAATCATCATCCACTGTTTTTATGTGAAACATTCATAGCAGCAGAAACACAGCAGCGGAGAGAATGTTACAGGACAACAAACTTTGTGTCAACTGCCTGCGAGCTGGGCATTCAGTTAAAAATTGCCCGATATCATTAAATTGCAAAATTTGTAATTGTAGACACCATACATTATTACATACAGAAAAGTCTATCAACAACCGTCAAGTAAGCCAATCTTGCCAACAAGTACAGCCAACTAATAGTAACGAGCGTGGCGAATCATCGGCCAATCATGTCAACAGGGATGCTCAAGGCTCCTGTCATGTTGCAAGACACAGAATGCAATCACAAGTTCTGTTGTCAACTGCAATAGTGCTAGTTCGAGACTCAATGGATCAACTACACAAATGCAGGGCATTGATTGACTGCGGTAGCCAATCTAACTTCGTTACAGAAGATTTAGTTCAAAGACTTAAGTTAAAGAAAAGTTATAATCGGATAATAATGCAAGGGGTGAGCAATGTTTCAGCAGAAGCCAAGTTCACAACATCCGTTCAATTTCACTCAACAGTGAGCAATTATAAGGCAAGCCTTACATGTTCTGTATTGTCGCATATAACTGGACAGATACCATCAGCATGCATCGACAGTCAACACTGGAATCTGCCAAGGGATATCCAACTGGCTGACCCAAACTTCCATGAACCAGGACGTATTGATATGCTTATTGGAGCTGAGTTGTGCTTTCACATTCTTCGAGCCGAAAAGCGTACAAGGCCCGGAGATTTCCCAGTACTACAAAACACAGAACTTGGTTGGATCTTATCAGGACGGTATCAAATACCGAATGAACTTGAACCAAATAAATCGGTGACCTCTTGTTTTGTTCGTCAAGAAGACAACCTGACACAACGATTGCAACGATTCTGGGAACTGGAGGAGATCAACTCATCCCCCAAAACTGAGGAAGAGCTTCAATGCGAATCGCATTTTCAACAAAATACCACACGGGACGAAAATGGCAGATTTGTGGTGAGACTTCCACAACGTTTACATAAACAACTGGGCGACTCCTGCCAGCAAGCAACAGTAAGGTTCCACCAATTGGAACATAAGCTAACGAAACACCCAGAACTTCGAGAACAATATGTGACATTCATGGATGAGTATGAGGAATTAGGTCATATGAAAGAAGTACAAACATCAACAGATGATAAAAACACACTTACGCCTACATACTATCTTCCTCATCATGCTGTTTTTAAACCATCCAGCTCAACAACCAAGACTAGAGTTGTATTCGATGGTTCTGCCAAAACTACAAATGGCAAATCACTAAACGATATTCTTATGGTTGGACCAACAGTTCAACAGGACCTGTACTCAATCGTTCTGCGATTCAGGACTCATGAAATAGTTTTTACAGCCGACATCACCAAGATGTATCGCCAAGTTAATATTCATCCTGAAGATACCGGTCTTCAACGAATTCTATGGAGAAAGTCACCTGACCAGCAACTAAAAACCTATGAACTGTCAACAGTAACATATGGTACTGCATCAGCTCCATTTCTCGCAACCAGATCTTTGAATAAACTAGCGGAAGAGGAATTTGACAAATACCCTCTGGCGGCGGAAATCTTACAACGAGATTTTTATGTTGACGATGCACTCAGCGGTTCCAACAATCTGGACGATGCATTGCAACTACAAGAGGAACTAATTGCACTCCTTAAGTGTGGAGAATTTCCCCTTAAGAAATGGTGCTCTAACCACCCAGCTTTACTAGAAGCTGTACCACCAGAAGACAGGGAGATGCAGCTGCCTCTTGATTTCAACAAAGAAGAGAGTATAAAAACATTAGGACTATTGTGGCACCAAACATCCGATAAATTTCTTGTTGCCAATAGCCTATCATGTAAATCTAAAAACAAGATTACTAAAAGATTTGTGTTGTCGTTAGTAGCATCCATATTTGATCCACTAGGACTTGTGAGTCCCATAGTTATCTCATATAAGATGTTTCTGCAGAAACTATGGTTACATAACTTACAGTGGGATGATGAATTGCCATCAAAACTCTCCACTGAGTGGCAAGTTCTTCATAATCAATTGTCACATGTGAACAGCATTCAAGTTGACAGATATGTACTTGTCAAAGGAACTCAAACAATTATACAATTGCACGGTTTTTCGGATGCGTCAGAAAAGGCATATGGCTGCTCCTTGTACATTAGATCAACTAATAAACAAGGTCAAAGTGCAACCAATCTATTATGTTCCAAGTCAAGGGTGGCTCCTGTCAAGAAGGTATCATTGCCACGCCTAGAACTCTTAGGAGCAGAATTACTAGCCAAGCTAGTTCAGAAAACTTTTCCAATTTTAAACCTGAAAATTGACAAAGTCTTCTTGTGGACCGACTCCACTATTGTCTTATCATGGATTGCATCACCAGCAACACGATGGAAGACATTTGTAGCCAACAGGGTTGCAAAGATCCAACATCACACAAGAATCGAGGATTGGAACCACGTTTCATCTATAGTACAGGCCAGTTAGACAATTTTTGGGCAAAACCCAGACATTTAATGTTCCTCAAATATTATTGCTGGAATATGCTCAGGGGATGTCCCTGATCAAAAAACTTAAGTTCCCAAAAAATCCCACTTGGGGAAAATCCGCCATCTTGAAAAAACTCCGCCATGTTGTATTTCGCAGATTGTTTGCTCTAACAGGTGATCCAAGTGACCAAATGACTTGATTTTTTTTTCTTGTTATTATTTGCCACCCTTATTGATTGAAATAATTAATTGTCATAGAAAAAAATCCGCCATCTTGAAAAAATTCCACCATTTAAAATTTTTGTTTTTTCTGCTATAGCAGGCGATTCAAGTAACCTAAATACATAACATAATTTCCTCTGTTATTATTTACAACCCCTATTGATAGAAATAATAAAATTCCATCTGCCTTCCTTCATAATAACCAGAATTTATACTTTATTGCAAATCATTGCGACAAAAATAGCAACCAGCAAGTTCAATGATATTTTTGCAGTTAAAAGTTTCCAACCAAGAAATGTACTAATTATAAAAACTTATTGTGAGTATCAAGTAGTTTCAAATAAAAGTTTCATAGAACATCACTTAGGCCTACTTAGTGGTTTCCCTTGAATTCACCATCATTCAGCAGTCACCGTTGTTCCATCGAAATGTCATACCAAGAGTTTTACAGAAAAATAAATAACTGCTGTTCCTTAAACATTTTATCGCGTTCCTTGTAGTAATAGGTAAATTATTAACCCTCTCTACCCCCCCCACCCCTCCCCACCCATTTGTCCTTGAAATTAATTTAGCCGACGACGCCTCTTAACTGGCGACATAAGACTCTTGCCATCATTATCATTTTCACTGTCACACTTAGTTACGATTGGCTCCTGGCGGCTTTACTCATGGCCGGGGACTTTCTGAAGCGACCGTTGCCAAATGGGTGCATTCAATTTGCCAGCATCGACAAAGCATCTTTTGGAAGAGTTCTGTGGAGTCTTCCTAGCCACATCCGAACAGCACGTCGAGATGCGCATGTCCCGTCAAAGACGAGACACCAAGACACCACAAAGATGCAAGAGTGGCTACATCTCCACAGCCCCTTCCAGCGCGTCTCACCTCTGCTTGTGTCTCTTTCAAACGATGTGGTGGCAACAGACAAGTGTCAATTGTGACTGTGCTAGAGATGTGGAATTAAAGTCCATGAAGGCAATGGTTGGGAAACCGTTCAGTCAAATTTACCTGAAAATGCAAGCGAAGGTTAAATTTATGGCAACCGTCTTAAATGTTATCCAGGTCCGCAATGATGTAGTCCACATCAATCATACACAGCTCTTCCACCAATGTTGTGCATCGTCCGGACTGACGAGGAGCTTGCAGAGTATCTCACCTACGAACTGGCAGCAAGACCACCTACATTTTTTGATGAATTCTCTTTAAACAACGGGACGAAGTCCACCCTCTTCAGGCCTCTGTAAGAAATTGCTCCAGCTGAACAAGACCTTCCCCCAAATGTAGCCGCATTCGCCATCGACACGGGTTAATTGTTGCGCCGCGTTGTGCGGATACGACACTCTACGTACAGGCAGATATGTCAACTGTATATGTCGTATGTAAAACGTCACTATAGCTTTTTTCTTTTAAATAAACTTAACTAAAGCTCAAACCATGGTGGTATTTGACGGCTACCAGAAGCGTCGTTAAATGTCGTTGTTAAATGGATAGGGGTTCCCCTCAATCCTGCTGATTGGGAGTGGAAACTTGAGAATGGACAACTGACGCCAATCCCAACACTTAAGGCTCCAGCACCAGATAAACTGCACAGACAGACGACGAAAACGTTGTAGACGACGTGATGTCGCAAAATTAGTTTGACAGTGAAATTGATAATGATAGTGATGGTCATGGCGAGAGTCTTATGTAACCAGTTAGGAGGCGTCGCCGGCTAAACTCATTTCAAGAACAAATGTGTAGGGGGGTGGGGGGTTAGTAACTTACGTAACAGTACAAGAAATGCGATAAAAATGTTTTAGGAACAGCAGTTATTTCTTTTTTTGTAAAACTCTTGGTACGACATTTCGATGGAACAACGGTGACTGCTGAATGATGGTGAATTCAAGGGAAACCACTAAGTAAGTGATGTTCTATGAAACTTTTAATTAAAACGAATTGATACTCGCAATACATTTTTAATTAATGTAATGATTTATTTGGTAAAATGTCATTATACCCATTGAAGACGACTGGATAATTGTCGAAATATTGTTTCACATAGTTTTTATATACAAGTGCAGTGTACAGTCCAAATAAATCAAAACCTTATTAACCTTTAGGCTTTACTGCTCTAAAAGTTTCTTTATTATATAAACGTTTTTAATTGGTACATTAATTTCTTGGTTGGCAACGTTTAACTGCAAAAATAACATTGCTGGTTGCTATTTTTGTGGCATTGATTTGCAATATAGTAAAAATTCTGGTTATTATTAAGGAGGGCAGATGAAATTAAATTATTTCTATCAAAAGGGGTTGTAAATAATAACAGAGGAAATTATGTTATGTCTTAAGGCCTGCTATAGCAGAAAAAACAAAAATTCAAAATGGTTGAATTTTTCCAAGATGGCGGATTTTTTTCCATGACAATTAATTATTTCTATCAACAGGGGTTGCAAATAATAACAATGGAAAAAAATCAAGTCATTTGGTCACTTGGATCACTTGTTAGAGCAAACAATCTGCAAAATACAACATGGCGGAGTTTTTTCAAGATAGCGGATTTTCCCCAAGTGGGATTTTTTGGGAACTTGAGTTTTTTGTTCAGGGACATCCCCTGAACGTATTCCCGCAATAATATTTTAGGAACATTAAATGTCCGGGTCAAAGTCTAATTTGCCTGTACTACTAGTGACAATCCAGCAGACCTCATTTCACGAGGAATAAAAGCGTGTGACTTAGCTGAACTTTACTTGTGGTGGCACGGACCACAGTGGTTACAGCAACAGTCATCGGATTGGCAGAGATGGTCAACAGACTACCTCAACTCACTCCAACAGAGAGGAAAATGGATATCACCAGAATCCAATTTGCAGCCAGGCATGGTGGTTCTTATGAAAGAAGATCACCTACCACCTCTCCAGTGGAACCTTGGAGTTATCACAGAGACTTTCCAAGGTAAAGATGGTCACGTCCGCGTCGCTGCGATCCAGACATCCGGCGGAGTATTGAAGAGACCCATCACGAAACTAGTTCCCCTTCCCATCGAGTATTCACCTCAACCTAACTAAAATATGTTTCGATTGCATTCAATCAACAGGGGGGAGTATGTTGGGGATTGTGAGCACACATAACATCTTTCATTACTATGTTCTTTGTATCAACAAACGTCTCACTTCTTTGACTCTACTGTTTGTTTACTTTGAAGACATTCTTTTATTTTTCTAATTGTTACAATACCACATTCATTTAAAACTAGTTGAGACAGTGTTTTATAAAATGATATTTACATAAAATGCATTTCTAAAGTGTTTTAATTATATCTACTTAAATTCAGCGATGTGGGCCAGTCCTGTGGAACAGTCTACACCAGCCAGAATGATGCAAAATAAATATTCTTTGCGAATGTAAAGTGGTCCTCCGCATCACCACTCATGGACCCAACAGTCACTATATCTTAAGACGCACCCGGCGGAGATTAGGGGACTTTTCAACTATTGTTTAGAATGATCAACTGAACATGTGTGCAAATTTTCAGCTTGTTCGGAATTTTGTCCGGGTACAAGATGGTGGACAAGGTCAGGGGTGGTCCCAGCCATTTGTGAAATTTCACATATTTTTCACATTTGAAAATTGCAATTTTTCACATTTTTACACATCTGGAAAATGAAGTTATTCACACTTTTTCACACAAATTGTCCTTAAATCATCACATTATTACCAAACGGTTATTATGTTTTTACTTATTTAACAAGTATTGGGATGCTATGAGTTGATAGGAAATTATTCGGCACATTCGATAGTTAATCGTTCGACTTCCCCACCCTACGCCGGTTGAACGAAATAACCTGGCACAGACATGGCTGGCATAAAGAATGCCATGCACTCTCACCGGCACCGACGTTTAATGCGGCTTTGTGCTCCAGAATTTCACTGTTTAAGAATTTACTGAATTTGCATACATCTTTTGCAACAGGCAACTTGCTGATTTGTTCCATCTTTTATTTTGTAATGTTTTCAATGCTTTTGAGCTTACATCAGTTTTGAAGTCTCCTTCAAAAAGCTTAAACAAATCTTTAATAGCTTGTCTACCGGTATTGTAGTCGTTTATCATGTGCATGGAAAGTAAGATATTCGCACACTTTTTTAAGTTCGTCCCAAGTTTTAGGGCCAGTGACGGTATCCCAAATGAATGAGTCTTCTCGTCGTAAAGTGACACTTGCCGAATTACCATCACTATTGTATTATAGTTTGCTGGTTTCAGGAGTTCTTCAAGACCTTTGAAAGGAGTCTCTTTCTTTACAACAAGAAGAAATCTCCCTAGCTCTCGCAAAACATTGGAAACATGCCTGAGCTGATGTGGTTCATTTCCTAGTTTCTCGTACAGTTTGTTTCCAAATGCGATTATGACTTTATTCATATTTTTTAGAACAAACTCTTTCAACCCATCACTAGCCTCTTTGGAACATGGAAGAAGTAAAGCAGCACGGGCACGTAACCCACGATTATTTATATTCTTTACATTTGATACAGACTGCTGACTAGATGAAGCAACTTTTGGTTTGCAAAGTTTTTGATGGCGAGAAAGATAATTTTTTTAATAAAATCCAAAACATATGTCACATGGTAACAATAAATGTGCTTCAACTTCCGAAGTCTTACGTTTTTTGGGTATAATATCCCCCTTTCCTATCTTTATTACATCACAATTGTGCCTAAAGTTCCCTCTTTTCACTAGTTCACCGAAAAGCTCCCGCCTTTCTTTAGAATTCTTATGGAAACTCATTATGTGAGCCACATCAAGTTCCTCACTGTGTTGAAGAATAAAGTGGCGGGTTATATTTGTGAGCATTTTATCACAAAATATGCAATTACTTTTTCTATCCCAAATGCGTTTGCCTTTATCTGAAATGGACGCCTTAGCTACAGCCACATCTTTCGTTTTACTAGGTGTAATCGAAATTTCAATCCTTTCACTAGGTCAAATCGGTCAAATCTAACAAATTATCATTAGGCCTAGGCCTCTCTCTTTGGTCTTCATCAGCCCCACGTGGAGAAGGTGGCAAGTCTTCAGAAAAGTTGCTTTCAGAGTCATTTGAATTTTGAACATTGATTTGGAGGAACGTTTTCGTCTTCGGATGTATCGTCACCTTCGGTATCCCACTTCACATCTCTTCCATCTTCACCCGAGTCTTTAGCAGTCACATTGTCGCCAGAGATCGAAGAAGAATCTAAACAAAAAATGTAACTTTTCGGCTACCGTATGTCCAGTGTCAAATAAGTTGTACAAATCAAGACTGAACAACATTTTGTATCATTCTCAATCAAATTACCAGAAGAACGCAATGATACCAGCCTAAAATGTACGTACGTACTTTTCAAACTACCAGTATGCCTACGTTCAAATTTTTTCCCATTGATCAAGATAAAATTTGGTGGCCATACACAGCCAATTCACATAAATGGCCTGTATATCAACATTTGGACACAAATTATATTGGTAGGCCTAATTGGTATTTAATTTATTTTGAATTAGACAATGTAAGGTACTCTTAAGCTTTACCACTTACCACAATCACCATTAGGGCTATGCTGAGGCGGGGTTGTAGCCTGTAGGCCTACTCTTGGCAAGACATCCGTTTGAGTCCTCTGGAATCTTGTTTCAGTTGGTAGAGGAACGGCAGCATTTGGTCGTCTGTCTCGATCTTGTCTTGGCAAAACGTTGTTTGGTTGAAAAGAATGTTGATTCGGAGGATCATTTTCATCTTCGGATTTATCTTAACCTTCGGTATCCCACTGCACATCTCTTCCATCTTCACCCGAGTCTTCAGCAGTCACATTGTTGCCAGAGATCGAAGAAAAATCTAAACAGAAAATTAACTTTTCGGCTACCGTATGTCCAGTGTCAAATAAGTTGTACAAATCAAGACTGAACAACATTTTGTAAGACTGGCAGATGTTCTAATTCTCAATCAAATTACCTCAAGAACGCAATGATTCCAGCCTAAAATGTACGTACGTACTTTTCATACTACCAGTATGCCTACGTTCACATTTTCCCATTGATCAAGATAAAATTTGGTGGCCATACACGGCCAATTCACATAAATGGCCTATATATCAACATTTGGACACAAATTATATTGGTAGGCCTAATTGGTATTTAATTTATTTTGAATTAGACAATGTAAGGTACTCTTAAGCTTTTCCACTTACCACAATCACCATTAGGGCTATGCTGAGGCGGGGTTGTAGCCTGTAGGCCTACTCTTGGCAAGACATCCGTTTGAGTCCTCTGGAATCTTGTTTCAGTTGGTAGAGGAACGGCAGCATTTGGTCGTCTGTCTCGATCTTGTCTTGGCAAAACGTTGTTTGGTTGAAAAGAATGTTGATTCGAAGGATCATGTTCATCTTCGGATGTATGTAATGTATGTATAACCTTCGGTATCCCACTGCACATTCCAACTCGACACCTTCTCGAGGTTTGGCCCGTGAATAGGGGAGTTTCACTCCCTGAAACTAATGGCGAGCTCTGGGTCGTCGTCGGGGAACCCTGACGACAAAGACAACACGGACGGATGATGACACAGACGGAGACGACCACGACGTGGGGGAACCCCTGCCCTCCCCATATGCTTGTGGCTGGTTCTGACCAGCACAGGCCTGTCCACACCTTGTTCCCCGCGTCATCCCTTACGTCCCTCCCTTCGTCTCGATTAGCCCAGTTGCATAAATATGAGACGTAAAGCAATATCCAATAAAATCTCTTCCATCTTCACCCGAGTCTTCAGCAGTCACATTGTCGCCAGAGATCGAAGAAGAATCTAAACAAAAAGTGTAACTTTTCGGCTCTCGTATATCCAATGTCAAATAAGTTGAACAAATCAAGACTGAACAACATTTTGTAAGACTGGCATATGTTTTAATTCTCAATCAAATTACCACAAGAACGCAATGACTCCAGCCTACAATGTATCCTATGCCTACGTTCACATTTTCCCATTGATCAAGATAAAATTTGGTGGCCATACACGGCCAATTCACATAAATGGCCTGTATATCAACATTTGTACACAAATTATATTGTAGGCCTAATTGGTATTTAATTTATTTTGAATTAGACAATGTTTGGTACTCTTAAGCTTTTCCACCTACCACAATCACCATTAGGGCTATGCTGAGGCGGGGTTGTAGCCTAGGCCTACTCTTGGCAAGACATCCGTTCTAGTCCTCAGGGGCCCTATTCATGAACGTCGAGTTACCCCGCGCTAACTCTTGCTAACCCTACCCCGGGCTTGCCCCGCCTTACCTCCGCGAGTTAAATTGCGATTCATGAAGCCGAGGTAGGCTGAGGCAAGGCTGGGTTAGCCAGAGTTAGCGTTGACCAATCAGAGAGCAGTGACATCACGGATTTAATGACGTCACGCTACAATTTTTTGTCACTGGCCGCATGAACGCGGATTTCAGCCACTGAAAAGAAGAATGCGTATCCAATTTCTGTCAACACAGCTGTTGCTGTTGTGATGTAAACAAGCTATTTGTCAGTGTAACTCGACGTAAAGTCAGCACTAGGGCTAGCATTTCAATCGTAAGCTTCTGGTTTTGGAGAAATATGGAAACGAAAGCTGCTAGGTCCGTCTAGACCTAATTGGTGCCCCATTTTACCATTAAAGAAGAGTTTATTTTGGTCTGAGATTGGATTTCCTCCAGCCCTGACATCCATCCACAAGGACCAAACTCAGGAGCAATTGAAATGTAAGTAGTCCTTGGTATTTTTTTAACAACTGTTATGTTCATTGTAGAATAGAGGGCTCTAGGCCCTAGGGCTAGGCCTAGTCGGAATTTTTTTCCGGAGTCTAGCCGGAGGTGTAGGACTAGGCTAGGTCTAGCCCCTAGGACTTGTCATGGACCCACGGTCTTTGTGTAGGTAGGCCCCTAGGTATTATTGAATATGGGCTAGACCTAGGGTAGGCTAGAGCCTACTAGGCCTTGGCGTGTACACAAAACCATGGTAAATAGGCCAGGCTATGTGCAGGCATGTAATAATAATATAATAATAATATCTTTATTTAGCAACTGCTGCTCTGTGTTGAGTGGGGTAGGCCCTACCCTAGGCCTAGGGACTAGTAGGCCCTACCTATTAAAACATCACTTGTAATAACCCGGCTTGTTTGTTTACAGAATACCTACCTGAAGAAACACACAAGGACAAGGTAGCAGCTGCTAGGCTATCTCACAATGTACAAGAGGACAAGAATGGGCTTGGAGAACCTGACCTGAAAATTCTTACTGAAACCATACGGCTAGGCTACCCGATTGACAATATGTTTGGTTTTGAAGATAGTAGGGCTACATTCATGTTTCCAATTGCTGGTACTGGTATGTAGGCTAATTTGCCTGTGCATGGATACAGCCAGTAGGCCTATGCTTTGATTTAGACAGGCCTACCTGTACAGATCAGGACCCAATGACTTTTGATAGGTCTATCAAATTTGCACTCTTCAATTTTCCATTAGAATAGGCTAGATTGTAGGACTAGTACAGACATAACAGTTGCACTGGCAGGTCAAGAGTTTTTGAAACGTCTCAATATTTATTATCATTAAGCCAATGTAGGCTATATCATCTCTAGGTAGCTAGCACGATCTACGTGTAATATGTATGACAATAAACTATTATTTAATACAGCAAAATATGACCTTGATTTTCTGTTCCACAACTTGTGTAATTACTAATTAATTAGGTATGTTGGCTATGAATGCTTGAAAGTTGCTACCTGTACTGGTACAAAATATAAGGAGGGTAATTTTAGCAAAGTTCGCGTGCTCGCGTACTGAAATATTTGTACAGTGTAACATTGTAACACACAAAGTTAGCTACCTACGCTGGTAATTGTTGCACTTAGGTCTAGGTCTAAACGTGAAAAAAAGTAATATGTCAACATATTTAAGCGTACCGTTACCGGTAAACTTATTCTTTGATGTTTGGTTCCTATTTTTATTTATTTTATTCACTAAAACTTTAGATTCTATCCAAATGCTATTGTTTAATATGCCAGTCTGAATTAAATATCCCTTTTAGGTTCCATCAGAGCTTAATTAAATAAAATAATAAATATAAATATAATAAAAATAAATTATATATATATATAAAAAATAATAAATTAATAATAAAAATAAATGTTTCTTATAGTGGCTTTCCGCTTCATTACCATATAAGTGACCTCATCGGAAAGTAGGTGAAATACTCTGATACAATTGGAATTTCCAGTGCCGTATGAATAATGAATGGTTACCCAGAACCCTGGTAATTATTACCCGCATAGGCCTAGTAATGTAGGCTAAATGGGTTAAATTTAAATTTTAAATCCTTCCACATCCAAAGACCTGGCTCAGTAACTATTGGTATCCAAACCATAGAATAATTGTTACTGGTTGCAGTACTTGGCTACACTGAACCAATCCAAGAACCTGTGTTACCACTCTCCGCATCTCCTGAACCAATTCGTACTGCATCAGCATGACCAATGCAAATGAACATATCAATGTGGGCATAAGAGAAGTATGCAGATAAAAAGAATCGCAACCATACTATTCACTAGTGATGGGAATTTTCAAGATTGTTTTGACTGAAAATTATCATAAAAATTTTGAAAATTTGGCTCAACTTGCCCATGTGAGTTGCTAGTAGGCCTATGAAAAGAAATGTGTTTTTACATTGTATACTTTTAAACAAAATTGTTCCTTTTTAGGATATTATGCATATGCTACGCTACGGTGATTGGTTTGACGCGTTACATGGCCAGCTTTATTTTATACCATAGGGCCAATACCGAATACCAATTAGTCACTGTATCAGCAGTCACCCGATAACCGATATACACACATATGCCATTGTATTCAATTTATTATAATAAACTGTTATAATAAAAGCCATAGGGTAGGCTACAAAATGGTCTATACTGTTGTAAGCCACTGACAAAATAAACAAAAATTTAAAATTTTCCAGCCGTGTTGAAAATGTTTAGTTCTGGATTAAAAATTTTCAACGTTCCGTTACTAACCACATACTTGGGGAAGGAACTTTTTAAAAGAACGAGTGCCATTTTCGCGGAACTTTTAAAGGAACTTAGCCATTATGTATCATTTATAATTTTCATGTCATACGTATCATGATTCATGACCCTACTGCTCACCGTTCTCTTTGAAAGCCTTACGCATACACTAAAAATAAAAAGGGAACTTTTTAAAGGAACTTTAGTTCCTTTTTATGAGGAACTTGAACTTTTTAGAGGTTAAGGTGTAAAAAGGAACTTGAACTTTATAAAAGTTATTTTTTTAATTGATGAACTGAATCTTTAAAAGGAACTTCCCCAAGTATGACTAACCATCACTGTGGAAATCTTGGGTCCTACTGATCAGTCTTGGGGAGGAACGCGTTCCTTTTTTCAGGAACTTCTGTGGGAACGCGTTCCTTTTGTTAGATCAGGAACTTGTAACGACAAAGTTACTATTTCGTGGGAACTTGGAATGAATTTAACGTTCTTTTATAAGTTCCTTTTGCCGTCGTAATCCCGTCGAATTCCAGTACCTGATATCGTAAACCACAGTATGAAAAATATAATGTGAGATCTTGTGTTTTCGAAAATGGCATTAGGCCTACCCTCGTCAGATGGCCTGGGCTGGGACTCATTTTAATAAAAAAGAATAATGATAAATTAACTCCGTTATTTAAATCAGTGATGGTATGAGGAACGTGAAAAGAACTAAGTTCCTTTTTGAAGGATCAAGGAACGTTTCAGTTCCTTTTTTTTTAAAAAAAAGGAACGAGGAACGTCTCAGTTCCTTTTTTGGCCAGAAGTAACTTACTTTTCAAAGTTCCTTTTTGGGGGGAACGTGCCCAAGACTGCTACTGATTAATGTAAACGTAGGAAGGATAGAGTTGTTGGGGTTAAGAATTGAAGATGTGATGGGTCCGGGCAGCCAATGTTGTTGGGTACGCTGCTTTGTAGTATGGGCTGCTTCTCCTGCATGCTGAACTGAAGAACTGAAGTGTTGTGGCCCATTTCCAGCTCCAGGAAATCGTCCTACCACAGCTAGGAGTGACTAATTTTAAGGGATGCACATGATAATCGACATTCTAATATAATTTCGGTAATCAATAATAAAAATATTATATATCATTGCATATATATGAAAGAAAATATTGAAAATGCATTACCTACATCACAGTCACATTCACCGCTAAATAACTACCGTATTGCTTTGTGTGAATGATAATGACATTTTTCTACTATTTTTTACCAAAAAGTTTTGGGACGGTACCGGTAGGCCCTTTCCTATTGACTTATTTAGGGCGTTGAATGAATATTGATCTCTGTTAGTAAAAATTGTAAAAATTTTAGCAAAATTCTCATTTGATAGCCTAATGCATGCATATTTTCTATTATTGATTACTGGCACTTTTTTAACATTGTGCATCCTTTACTAAAGTAAGTTATAGGAGGTTAAAGATTTGATTTAAAATTTATTTTATTTATTTACTTGACGTATTTTGGGGTCTATGCACATACATTGGCCTAGGTAGTTTTTGCATCAAGGTGTGACAAGTGACAACTTAAATTTTTATGATATGTTATAATTAAAGAAAATGTCTAGGCATACATGAATAAAATATTCATGAATATGAAAAAATTTAAGTTTGAAATGTATGGAATACATATATTTAAATGGTTGGCTTTTGCTGGCATTGGACAGCAAGTTTTAGTCTGTGGCGGCGGAAAAGTTGCGGTTCATTGTCCAAGAAGAGAACAAATACAGCTCAAACCGCCAATCTGTGAAAATAATTTAATCAATAGTACATGATATTGGTAGTTTAGGCCTAGATAAAACATTTAGCAAGCTAGATAGCTAGATTTTATGGGCCTACTGGGACCAAAGATGCTGGGTCTACCTAGACACTTTGATGAGACAATTGAATTACCGGTAATGTAATTAGCTGACAGCTGTAGCTAAGCTTAGAAGTGTACTAAAGAATGACATGATTTGGGTGACATCGGCCTACACGTAAATTATTATCTGTGGTGACATGTTAATTTATTAATCTCCAACAACAGGTATTACCCCACAAGTGTTGGGTTAGCTAATCAATTAGGCTACTTGTCTTTACTGATCTACTAAAAAAATCTAGGAACTACAATCATAAAGTCCAAGGCTTACTCTTGTAGATTCGGAGGGCTAAGCATAGCCATAGGCCTGCAACCATTTACGGACTTGACCTCTATACAGATTTAATACATTGCACAATCAACAGTACGAGTCCCAAAATTTTTTACGATTTAGGGCCTAGGCTACAGACAACGATTGTGATTCTGTTTCAAACTTTCAGGTTGAAGGCCTTGAATACTAGTAGGGTTATGTCAGACCTACCGTACTGGCATAAACTTGAAAGTCAATGTCAAATCAAAGGTAATTAGAGGGAATTAAAACATTAATACAATATCCCTTGACACATTTCCACAAGAACATACTCCCGAGTGTCTTTGTCTCGAGCCCCCTGTGGCTTTATCTACATTCAGTAGGCCTAGGCTTCATTTCTTATAGACTAGGAAGGTAGTGTGGGTTCATCCAAAATGTTTACAACTATCCCCAGGCCAGGCCTGATGATGAACTATGAAGACTAGGTCACACGTTAAAGATATTATCAACTAGACTAGGGGTAGTAGGCGTAGCTACAGCTAAGCTGAGAAGGCTATGTAGGCTAGTATGCATCAGGTTTTTACTCGCTAGGCCTTGGGTAGTGAACCTAGATAGCATAGACCTAGGGGCCTAGACAACCATGGACCTCTTTTGCACTTGGCCCATGTAAGCAGCTAGGCTATCTATTGACTGGAACCAGGCTATTTTTAAGGTGTAGGCCTATGAATTACCAAGTCTAGGCTTAGCTAGAGATCTAGGCCTCACCTATGGGTTTTGTGCTAGACCGGCCTAGGCTAGGCTTAGGGCTGGCCCAGAGCCTAGGTAGGGTCTAGTGTGGCCTAGGGCCCTAGCCCCTCCTAGCCTAGAGTAGGCTCTAGGAGGGGCTACAGATTATGTTATTATAGGCGTACCTTTAAATTATAGGCCCCAATATGAGTCTAGATGTAATTAGGAAAGCTTTAAATTAACTATTAAAACATAGACGACCAAGATAAGAAATAACTACTTTAGAGGTTAGGTAAAAACAGCTGGATGGTACGTCACCTTCTTTACCGGCACAGTTTTCACACTCTTCTTGTTTTGCTTCAGACCCGGTTGACGAACTAGAACCCTTCTCCCTAGACGGCGCAATATTTGAATTTTCGATATAAATATAATACTAATATTAACTTATGTATTCATATGTAATATTGTTCATACAACGGTGTCCAAGTAACCCATATTTAGGCCTAGTGAAATACAAGATGTCTGCCATTCAATATTTCATTCCTTAACCCTGCCTAACCCTGGAGGTAGCTGGGGTTTAAGAAATGAGCTGGGAGTTTAAAGCGGGGCAACTCTTCATGAATACCGATTTGAGAGTTAGCTTACCCCTACCTCCTCTTTCGGGGAACCCCTTCCCTTTGACTACCTCCCCGAACGGCGACGAAAAAACAACACGGACGGATGATGACACAGACGGAGACGACCACGACGTGGGGGAAACCCCTGCCCTCCCCATATGCTTGTGGCTGGTTCTGACCTGCACAGGCCTGTCCACCCCTTGTCCCCCGCGTCACCACTTACGTCCCTCCCTTCGTCTCGATTAGCCAAGTTGCATAAATATGAGACGTAAAGCAATGTCCAATTCCTACCTCCTCTTACCTCCTCTTAACCCTGCCTAACCCGGGGTTAGCGCGTACATGAATCGGGCCCCTGGAATCTTGTTTCAGTTGGTAGAGGAACGGCAGCATTTGGTCGTCTGTATCGGGCTTGTCTTGGCAAAACGTTGTTTGGTTGAAAAGAATGTTGATTCTGGCTGCTGTGTCCTCGCATCATTTTGTTTAATGTTTGTCAACTTCAGGCGCTCGCTTCACGCTCGGTTCTGCTGCTAATCGCCAACGTCACACGTTGCACTTTGGCCCTCTATTACTTTACATGAAACGTAATCTCTCATCTCAAAAGAACTATGTGTGATGTGAAGTACTCTGTTTATACCAAACCTTAAAATCCATATATAACTCAACATATGCAACACTTAAGTATCGTCACGATTAACCTCACTGCACACAGAAATCTATCACTCACATCCAATAAATTATACTTTTCAGAGTTCATGTGTTAATGTCATTAGCACGATTTTTTAGAGTTTCAGATCATTTGACGTACAGCATCGATATGACCTCGCCGCCCCGCATCTTTTTGACTACCACCTTCGCTAACACAGAGCAGCCTCGCAGTCGGACTGTGTTTCTTGTCTCAGGCGGACGTGTTTTGTGTCCGCTCTACGGTCTGTAGTCTACTTGTCGAGTCTCCGCAGTACATATAGTTAGTATCTGTTGCTGCTGAATATGTTGTTTGAGCAAGTTATGTTCGCGCAAAAGTATCTTTAATGTCTGTTATCTTCACAAGATGTCTGTTCTGTCCAGACAGGTAGGTTTTTTCACTAGACCCTGCTTGTCAGGGAAGTGCTCGTCATCTCAGTGTTGTGCTCAATCTGTTTTGTCCATACAGTCTGAAGGGTTGATGTTAGACAAGTGTCAAGTTCTGTTGTTACTTACTGCTGTTACTTGTATTAGTAAATGATTAATATCTTTGTTTAAAAAACACAGGCTACGACTGAAACGCTAGTTGTGTTCCTAGGATGTACTGACTTGTGGCTAGGTGGAAGGATGCACAAGCAAGCCCCATTCGAAGAGTTCCTACGGGCCAGGTGGCACTTCTTACCTCCATTTTTCGGCGCGCTCGAAGATCACGCATTTTATCGCGAGCAATCCTTTTAGCATTCATGTATCCCCGTTTCTTGCCATTTGAAGGCAACATGATAGAAAGAAAACACGACATCAACAACAAGTTTAAGATAAGAAGTTTAAGCGGGTCGCGACCACGAATCTTGTGAACCGTAACTTTCCGTTTGACAGTTTTCTCCGTCCTCGCCGCCCCGCAATTTTTGACTACTACCAGAAGTCTGTACGCTCCAACAGAGAGCCAGGTCTCGCAGTCGGTCTGCTGTTCTTGTCCCAGGCGGACGTATTTTGTCAGTGCTCTTCGCTCTGGTCTCATTGGGCCACCACAGTACATGGAGTTAGCTTCTGTTGCTGCTATATGTATTGTTTGTTCAAGTCTTTGCTGTGTCCTCGTTCTTATTCATCATTCTGTTTAATTTTTGTTCACTTCAGGAGGTTCTCTGTTCTGTTCCCTGTGTTCTGTTCCCAGGTGTCAATTTGTTTTTTATGAGCTGAGGATGTACCATATTCCCGTTTCCCTTACAGTATGCACTTTGAAAGTGCATATTTCTAAAGTTGCTTCGAATATCGGCTTTAAGAACTTCACATATCCTAGAATATAAAACACTGAATTAGGGCCTAGGCCTACTACTATCTATAATTAGAAATCCTGCAGGTACTGAAACCTTGTCGTCTGGTTATACAGCATACACCTTTCACTTTTTTTTTTGAACTCGCCCTTAGCTAGTTGCCATTGATGAGTGTCCATTTTCCCGCTGTGAGTTGGGTCTGCAGAAAGCACTTCATGCTGTTTGATTAAACGCTGAAGCTTCAGATACTCACTGTTCCATCTAGTATCGACTCTGTGTCAACCAGGAATATTTTTTAAATTTATGTTTTACAGTGATTTTTCTTAGAGGAAAGTGTTTCTGAAAATGTCAATTGAATTTGTTTATAAATGGTTAATACATTTTATTTGCAGAACTTAATGTTAGATCTTTCCAGTTTTCTTTTGCGAGTTTTTCATTGAAGATGCATATGGTGGGGTCGTTGAAAATTCTTTTATAGATAATTTTTTTCTGGGTTGTTTAATTAACAGTTTATTGTGGTAAGTTGTGCAGCATGATCTGAGATGCCACTAAAAATAACCTTTGTATTGTATTTTAAGTGTGTGTTTGTAAATATATTGTCTATTTGTGAATAAGTGTTGTAATTAGTCTCAAATCTGGTTGGGGTAGTTATTGTTGACTTTAGTTTGAAGGAGTCTTGTAGATTGATTAGCTTTTCCTTTTTTGACGAGTCTTTAAGGAAGTCTATATTGAAATCCCCAAGGATGACTATGTCTTGTTTTCTTTGGATATTTAAATAAGGATGGTTTCTAGTTTTTTGATGAAGTATCGATGTTTCCATTAGGTGTACGATATAGTGTTATGACTTTTATGTTATTAAGCATGTGTCTGAGTTTTTTTTTTATATCTTTTTTGCTACTGAATTTAATACTGTTTGTTCTTTCTTTTACATCCTTCAATTTGTCGTCCTTTACAAATATAGCCACATGTCTATGGGTATTTCTGCTAAATGCTGTTATTAATTTGAAGTTGTCTACATTTATTTGGGATATTTGGAAATCTCTTTGCCAGTGTTCCGTTATACAGATAATGTCGATATTATGCCCTTCACTTTCATCTTCATTTATCAGGGCATCTAGATTTACTATTTTGTTCGAAATGCACTGTATATTTTGATGCAGAATTGCTAATTTATTATATCTCTATTTTTATCAGTAGGCATGCTAATTCCTTTTTTAGGGTTTAAAACTTTATTTACTTTACGCATATGTGTGGGACTATTTGGTTTGGGGTTTATTGAAATAGTTTGTTTTTAATTTAAATTGGGCAATTGACTTGTTTCTATTTTGGGATTGATAATCAGAGGCTTGCTTGAGTTGGTGAACTGTTGGGCACTGTTTATAATATGTTTAGTGTGGCAATCAATCGAAAATCAATCGGCCGGAAGCGTCTCGGCAAACTTCGTGACTGCTGTGAGAGAAGATTTTGTCAAACAACGAAAGTTTGAAGCAAAGCAGGCCAAACGGGCGCAGAAAGCACAAGTAAAAATTTTGCAAGGGAATATGGGGCAGATGTTTGCTTCAATGGGCATGGTACGCCAAATGCCCTCATTGTTTCGAACGAGAAAGAATCATATGAAAGTTGCTCCTCCTACGACGAAGGGAAGCAGGAAGGTCCCACTCTCCGTTATCCTGGCAACGAATAGTGGTGTGGACCACATCATCTGCCAGTACGAACCCAGGCTTTGCGCGGTCGAGATTCTTAATTATTCCGGTCACGTATTCTGCAAGTTCTGGGGTGAGGTCCTGTGGTCGTCGTCGGGGAACTTTCCCCTTCCCTTTCTCCCCGCGGCGACGACAATGACAACACGGACGGGTGATGACACAGACGGAGACGACCACGACGTGGGGGAACCCCTGCCCTCCCCATACGCTTGTGGCTGGTTCTGACCAGCTTAGACCTGTCCACCCCTTGTTCCCCCGCGTCATACCTTACGTCCTCCCTTCGTTTCGATTAGCCAAGTTGCATAAATATAAGACGTTAAGCAATATCCAATAAAAATCAATAATTGGTTGAAGACGGCCCGAAGCACTTAATTCGTATTTCCCGCTTGGTCAGACAGAGATGGGTCACAAGGTGTCTTACCTTACTCAAAATTTATGTTTGGGAGAGTTCATGTGCTATCGTCATCAACACGAATTTGAAGATTTTAAATTTACTTTACGCACATCATCGATATGACCTCGCCGCCCCGCACCTTTTGACTACCACCTTCACTGGCACAATGGAGCCTCGCCTCGCAGTCGGTCTGTTCGTGTCGAGCCCCCACAGTACACGGAGTTACCTTCTGTCGCTGCTGAATTTGTGGTTTGACCAAGTCAGTGCAATGAACCTTGATGATGTACTGTGGATACTGAGAAGTATGAGTGAATTCCTTGAAGCATTGTAAATAATGATGATACTTCTGGCAAAGATGGGCACGTTGAGACTAGAACTAGATTTAACTCATGTGCATAACAATGGGTATATATTGCCATTTCATTGCCCTCAGAGCCAGTGATTTAGCCGAGCTCGTTTAAACCGGTTCCCATTCGAACACCGAAGTTAAGCAGAATCGGGCGTGGTCATGGGTACAGTGGGTGACCGCTCTACCCTGGAACTCACGTATACCGCTGGTTAGAGCATATGGAGGGTTTGGAAGCTAGTGTAACGGTTTCGTTCTCCTTGACGTCTGCTCGGCAGTCCGGGCTAGTGGAGGAACCTTTATGACTGTCAAAGTTACACCGTCCTGTCGAATGGGACGTTAAGCCGTTGGTCCCCTTGGTACTTTTCTAAAGGAGTAGGCTACGTGCCGGTACCGGGTTTCCCCTCCACCCTTCTATTCATACTTCATCCTCATCACCACTCATCGTCTCGATTAGCCAAAGTGCATAAATATGAGACGTTAAGCAATAATCAATCAATCAATTGCCCTCAGTGCTCCGGAATTTCTCCTGTCCACCAATTAAATGTCCACTCATTACACTTGCGCTATCATATGATTGAGCTACGCAAGTTGCATGGACTCCTATTTTATCTGATAATGTGGAACATATAGTTTCGTTAAGAGATGTGGCATCAAGTTCGGATAGTGCTCAAAACCAACAAATGAATTATGTGGTTCATTGTTGTGTACGTCGAAAACGTCTTTCGGTTTGCGCCATTTGAATTTATTATTGGAGGTGTGTTCCATTGCATCCACTTTCAGTCCACCAGTGATGACTTCAATTACTTCTCCAGGATAAAGATTTTTGTTGTATTGGACAGATACCCAGTCCCCAACTCAGAATCCTGAAATGGAATGCATGCTTGTAGAATACTGTTTTATTTTAAACTAAAATTGTTATGTTACATAGAATTTAACTTTAAAATTATTGCCAGACTAGTATAAAATTATTGTGAACACATAATTTAATAAAAACTGTGTATTAATTAAGTAAATTAAAGGGGTATTTAACCGCTAAAGTCAAAAAATATTTTTATTCTGGATTTAACGGTTAATTAAAGTTACATGTAAAGTGACTGTTTGAATAAAGTCTTTTTTATCAATGCAAAAGTCAGTAAAAAGAGAGTTCATAAGTGGGCTCTACTGTACCACCATTCATATCCAATAGGCAAGCAGGAATAGTCCGGAAATTTAGCATGCACAGAGGTAAACTGCATTTACATCCAATTGCCGTTTCATATAAACATATGAAAGTTAATTAAGTTCACATGTTCGTTTATATATGGAAAGATTGGAACAAAAAAATAAGTCTTAACCTTCAGTGCAGGCGCCAATTAATCGATTTCATCAAATTTGTGAGAAGTTGAATTTAAGTCAACTTTAACCATAGCATTGTTTGTCATACCGAAACGTTGCAATGTAGGTGACTCCATACAAAATGCTAATTCTGATGTAACATAAGCCATAATTCCTCCGCCCTTCACAAGTGCTGGGTGCACTGGCTGCTTCATCATGGCAGGTGTCCATAGTTCATAGTTCATAGTTCATATTTTATTCACTCGATCAATACATTGCATAGATATAACCCCTCTGGGAGAAGGGGAATGAATAATCCTTAATAATAACTAGGGGCTACTATGTACATGATAATAATATTAGTTATACGAATGTGTACATAATTAGAAAATAATTAGAAAGTAAGAAGAAGGTGACTTAAAATAATATGTTTAAGCAGGTTACAAATTAGTACATAGCAGAGGCAGGTGACAAAAGTGTGTGTTTACATTAACAAGTGCGTGTGCTTAGTGGATGAAGAGAATATGGTGAATAAGTATTACGAAGTTTTAGTTATAAATAGTAACGGTATTGTGCAAGGGTATAAATGGTATGTATAATGTATGAGGATCTTTAGCAGGTCCTCTTAATGAGTCAGTGCACTCCCATAATACCAGAGCCGCCCTCCACATCCACCTCCCAGCCCACAATCTGTCTCTCTTTTCACAAGGCCCGGAATACTTAGCCTCCATCCTCTATAACAAACTTCCAAACCCCATCAAAACATGCCCCACACTACATTCCTTTAAACATCACCTTAAATTATTCCTCACTGCCAAAAGTTTTTACTCCATTAGAGAATACCTCAGTGAGTGAATCTCCTTACTTCAACTGGCTTAGGCCTATGCCGTGGCCTAGTATTATTCACCTATTCTCAAATTTATTTGTGTACTGGGTAACTCTCTGGTATTATATTGTACTCCTATTAATAGGTACTGACAGTCCAAACCAGTGTGCCTGGTATGGCTAAATTAGTATGTATATATTTTGTATATTTGCTTAGTGCTTAATGCTTAATGTAGCTCTTTTCATTGTATATTACCTAATTGTATAATACCTAATTTAGTCACTAGGCCTATCCTAGTTTTACATAATCTTGACGATGCCTATATGTATACATTGTATAGATCAAATGGTAAATAAATACTCTACTCTACTCTACTGTTTGTGTGCATTTGAAGTCTTAATAAGTAGCACAATTCACAACATTCTTATAATAAACATGCTTTGTGCAGTTATAATAAATAATATGTAGCATAGATCACAAACATTAGGCTATTAAATTTGTAATATGTCAAGAGTCAAGGAATTCCTCAAGGGTGTAGAATGTATGATTAATGAGATACGTCTTTACTTTATTTTTAAATAAAGCGGGTGTACTTTTTTTAATACTTTGTGGAAATTTGTTGTATATTTTGCTGCAGAGGTAGTTGGGACTGTTTTTGAAGAAAGAGTGATTGAAAGCGGGGATGAATATGTCGGCGTTGGTCCTTGTTTGATGAGAGTGGTTTTGTGTGTTTGTGAGAAATAGATCAGGATGAGAATGGGCAAAAGTTGCAGCTGATAAGATTAATTCTGAAGCGAGCGTTAGAATGCGTAGGTTCTTGAAATGGTTTTTGCAAGATTGACGTCTGGAGATGCCCGCCATTATTCTTATTGCACGTTTTTGTAGTATGAAAATTCGTTTGGCATGGCTTGAGGAGCCCCAGAAAAGAATTGCATAAGTGATAATTGAATGAATGTAAGCATGATATACCATGGTTAGAGTAGGGGGGCTGACTAGTAGTTTAAGTCTCGCAGCATAAAACAGCCACTTACTAAGCGTGGCGCAAGTAGCTGGATGTGAGGGAGCCAATCCAGTGTCTCGCTCATTGTGATGACCACGATTGTTTTTGTGATTCAGGGAACCTTAAATCTTCAACAAAGATTTGCCATTAAAGGCCCACCAGTGACAATTGAACATTGACATACTGTGAAAGGAAAACAAATAAAATGTAAAGTTAGGCCTATATGGTAGGCTTTTAACGTTGCTAGGGCTGGGCAAAAATCGATACTCTGATTATGTATCATCATTATGCATCTATGTAATTAGATTTATTTAGTTGTCCTCCTTTGTAAATCAGTTTTTATAACTGAATAGGATAGACGTTAAATAAATAAGAAATAAATAAATAAGTAAATGATATTGATAAAAGAATTTTTTTTCAATATCGATATTTGACCTCGTATCGAAATTTACTTTAAAAATGCTAATTTCGTAATTTTGGTGGAGGTGCTGGGTAGGTGGTAGGTTTCATGTGGTGCAGGTGCCGTGTCATAAAACGCGACTGAGAGATAGCTAAAATCGTTATGCGTTTTTAGTAATACCTATCAACCTGATTTGGACACAAATTATTAAATATAAGCCAATTTTTGTTTATATTCATTTTGGAATGTCATAACCCAGCCCTAAAAGTTACAGAACTATTTAAATACCGGTAGGCTACGGTGTGCTTAAATATGTCCCCACACCTTATCAACAAATCACTGTAATCGTCTTAGGCGTACTGTTTGATTAATGATTTTAGAGTTCGTTAACTGGTAGGTTAGGCTATATTGCGCTGTATGTAATCATTATGATACCATTTTGTGTTAAAGTAGCATAGGACTTACGCTTATTTCTCCCGGTTGGTCTTCAGTGTTGTAATGAATCTAACCAATTCACCAAACAATAAATACAAAACTACAATTAAAAATACAAAAGACTTACAGGTTGCCTCGGCTGCAGTCGGTAGAACACGGCTTGGTAAGTCTGGGTTCAATAGACCTAACCAGCTGTCATAAAGTTGATAATAATACAAGGGATATGAGTGATCAAACAGGAATAATAGCCTATAAATGAGAGATGAAATATTAAGTTGACAATTTAATTGTGTCCCAAAAATCAGACAATTGTACAAGTTATAGGTAGGCTTAGCCTACAAGGGAATCAGATGTCACTTTTTAGTGATATGTGAAATTAGGCCTACAAATTATGCAATGGAATATAGGTTACAAATTATACAGTGAAATACAGTGAACAAGTTATACAATGAAATACAGGTTAATATCAGTCCTTTGGGCCTATAAAAATGGCATGAAAGCCTCGCTTAAAGTTCAGTCCAAAATGTTATATCAGGTCCTTTGGCCTGTAAAAATGGCATGAAAGCCTCACTTAAAGTTCAGTTCTAAATGTTTTTTACCAGGCATGTAAGCCTCCGTTTCCTCTTTCAAAAGTTCAGTTAATAATGTTCAATAGCCCTTAGGCTTTCGTTATTATATTAATAGTTCAGTTAAAACGTTATTACGTACCAATATCCGCCCTTAGGCTTACGTGCTTTGTAGAGCTGTAGTTTTGTCTGAAGTGGAGTTATAGGCCTAGGCCCCCTAGACCGAATCCCAAGTGTAGAAGTCCAAATCGTGTCCCAACGTCCAGGTGAGAATCACGCCCGCGAGTCCCAAGTCTTGCCTCAATCGTGAAAGTTCCTTAGAAGGTAATTGTATGTGTTAATTAAGTAATTGTCGGCGTCTTGGGTCTTCTCGGATGGCGTACCCTCCCGTTCGTCTCAGCACATCTGTGCTCGTCTATGGCTGGAAGGATTCTGTGGCGTCTGCCGTGGAAGTTTCCAGGAGTTCTTACTGATGAGGTCATAAAGAAGGTTCCAGAACGTTTATGGCGCATCTAGGGATACTTAAGCTCATTTTCGCAAATCACGCATAGTAGCTTGCAAAACTGCAGAGTCACTGCCATGTTGTATATAAAATTATCAGAACTGTAGTTGGTCGACAATGCACTCTATCGGTGGTTGGTGAAACTAATACGCTAGATCGCAGCACCTGTTATATATTGGTTGAAATGTCGATGGTCCATACTCGTCGGTAACTGTTCGCGTCAATAATGTGGTTTCTGTGCGTTACGCTAGAATGCAGCACTGTTCGGTTTATAAGTTGAACACTCGGGTTGAAATACGCGTGAATATTTGAATTGGTATTTTGATACGTAAAAGTTCGCAATTGTTTTGACACTAAAGAATTCACTGTTGTTGTTGTTGTTGTTGGTTAATATTGATTGTTTGACTGAACATTGAAGAGTTTAATAAAATATGTTTTCTTATAAATTTGTTATTGAATAATTATTTTTAAAAAAGGCCTATAAATTGGTTATGTTACAGTGTCCTCCTTAATTGAGAACAGTTAAAAAGCATTGACAACTGTGAGCAATTAATTATAAGTGACATTAGAAATGATATTAAATCACAAATTTACATTGTTGGTTACTTTTAGCAATTACAAAAATACAATAAATGGTACATTAAACAAGAATACCAATCTGAAATTAATGTGGTACAAATAAACATGTTATAATAGTCAATGTCAAATAGTCAGGAATGTCAAAAGGAGGTGTGTAGGATGTAGAACTGAGCTCCTAACCAGCCTAACTCCTTAATGACTTAATTAAAATTAACCAAATTTATGGTCCTCCTAAAACCCCTGAAAACAAAAGTAATAAATGAAATAATATGTAACGTCCTCCTAGACGTTCCGACTTCCACAGTCTCTCTCCTCTTCCTTTAAGTTTTAATAGGTGAAAATACAATCTCACTATTTTTGTTTGTTTATCCCATAATTTTGTATCAATTTCTAAATCACTGTACCATTTCGAGAATAAATGATCAGTTCCAAAAATTGCCCTGATAGCGCTTTCCGCATCTTGCAACACAAAGTTATCACTACGATGGCTTCAAAATAAGAATTACCATCCACTGCATGGCTATGAAGTAGACCATCAGTCCTCCCAATCAACACATGATTTATAACCCCCCTATGAAATGTTCAAAATGACATTTATTTCCCTTAAGCTTCGCAGTATCAGGGTTTGAGAATGTATTTTCTTTTATAAAATAAATCGCTAATTAAAAGAATTATATCAGCATTTATTTACTAACGTACGCGTATCAAAATGTTTATGGTGTGATGATTAATGATTATGTATGTAGTAGTAACCTTCCGTTACCTACTGTCAGATTCTTACAATCGAAGAATCCCCTCTCGCTTATAACTAAGTAATGTTTATAGGTTGTGATACTTCCAGGACTAGATTTAGATGTTTAACACTGATTTTGGATTGTTTTTTACTAAGCTTAATAGGTTTTCATAGACAAAAGTTTTCTAAACCACCAGGTTACCTCGTGTAATGGGTGCTGGCTCCTAAATTCGATACGCGAGTTTACTCCTTACTTTTCAAATAATGAACTATGTTCAAGGTTTCTGGTTTATTTATTTAAACCACCGTTGCCCAAACTGCAACCTTCCACACGCTGTACACCACAGCCTTATAAAATGAATTTTAATAAATCATTTTATTGCTACACAGGGTAACGCCACCGGAAAGTATCAATTTAATAAAGTATCCATCGATCAAAAGAATTACACCGATATCTACTTAAAAAACGCCATTAAAATTAAGAAAAGGTTGAATAATATACCACGGCATCTCTAATAAGAGAAGCCTACAGCAAAAAGGCGTTACAAACTCACTAAAAGTACACGATGACAACACAACAAGTTAATTATGTATGATTATTAACGATTGATTAAGAATAAGGTTGATCTAAGTATAAGGTCGATTAAATATAAGGTTAACTAATTATAAGGTTCAGATGGCACAAAATGCCTCGCCTCTTCAAGAGTCCAAGAGTCCATCCACAGATAATTGTACCTCTGACCAGGTTAAGTGTAGTGTGTGGTTGTTATTTAGATGTGAAAAAGTTGTTTAAACGTTCAAGATTTAATAAGTCCAAGTAAGTTACCAAAATTATCAAAGGTGTTCAAATTTATGGCCAAGCTACGTTACGTTCCGTTTACCAAAATTTAAATTTAAATTCAAAAAAAATTATTTAATTATGAAAATAATTCAAAGTGTGTCAATGTTCAAGCATAAGTTCTGTTTTATTCAAGAAATTCAAATTAAAGTTCAAGTTCAAGGTCATATTCTATTTAAAGGTTCAAATTTAAAATTTATTTCAAAAATGTTTCTAGGTTATGTAGGCCTAGGTTCGAATAAAATTTCAAGAGTTCAACACATCTGTGTTACGCTACGTTTAAATTTAAAGTTCAAGCTACAGTTCAAGAAATTATTTAAGTTCAAAAATATCTCAAAAGGTTTTTAAAGTTACGTTACGTTACTTCAATGAAGTTCGATGTTCGATGTCTACTTCCAAAGTTTAAAGTATAAAGTTTAAAATATAAATTTTATTTTATACAAGTGCAAAGTAGGTTTAAATTATTTTTATAGCAAAGGTAAGTTCACTTTAAAGTTCAAAAACAAATTCTATATTGATTAGGCTTAAATTCAAAAAGTTATAATTTTTGAAAAATGTGAGGTTATGTTATTTAGGCACTGTGCGCAGATATTAGGCCTATGTGCCAGGTGAAAGCAACAATAACCTATTTCTAACTTTTATTTTGTTTTGGGTGTACTGGCGTGTTTTGAAATGCTGATACTTAGCTTTAGGCCTACTATGCCTACCAAGTATCCCAGTGTCAAATTGTTTATTCTTATATTTAAAATTCAAGTGTGTTACATTCTCATCGAGTGTGTCTAGTGTTACATCTTTCTCAAGTTTCATGGTCTCATTTGTTTTATAGGTTGTTTTATTTTTATAATTCCTTAGTTCCTTAGTGTGTTTCATTACCTTTAGTTTATTTAAAAATCCCTTCAATAATATTATAAGTTCCTTCCTATCCTTACGCGTAGTTTCATTTATTTTAACTTTCTTTTCCTTAGTTTTCTTTATTTGTGAGTGTTCATTTTTGTTTGTTTGTTTTATAAGTTTTAATCTTCGTTTACTTTTGTTTACATATCTTAGGATTTTTTTATCGTTAAGTTTTTGTTTATGTTTAATTATTATTATTTGACGCTTAGGCCTAGTTTGCCTATCGGTTACGGTCGCCAAGTTCACGTCATTAACTTCGACCCTCTCTAATTTCCCTGGTGTTGCCTACTATTTGCACGTTGATTTTGATTGTCTGTGATTCTACTATTAGATGCCTGGTTGTTATCATCGTATGCTTCCTGTGTCTGATAGCTAACTGGTTGATGATAGGGTTGCTGATCCGGTTGTTGATAGTTAGTAGCTCTGTTAGTTTGGGCTCTACGCTCGTTAGGCCTATTTTCGGGGTAACGTTGCTGTTCATTATGGTTTACACTGCTCTGTCTCTGTTCTCGGTTTTTCTTACTGTCGCGACTCAGGTTTTCGTTATCTAGTCTCTCTAAAAACAACAGCATATCACCTTCATTGTAACTTTGTTGAATGAGTATGATTCTTACTTCATACGGCAGGTGAGTCATGATTTGATTTATTAACGCGTTTGATGATGGAGCTTCCGGCAGGAATTTGGCATGTTTGAAAAATCGCTTACAGTATTCTGCCATACTGCGTGTCTTAGATTGTTCGTAGCTACCTGTATAAATTTGTCGCAGCAAGATCGCGTGTTGAGTAGGTCCCCAATATTTTTGTAAAAATACACGTTTAAAGGTTTCATAATTTTCGAAACAGTTTTCCGCAGCCCACGACTGTGCATATTCGGTTAAACATTGAATCGTTATGGTGTATTGGTGTTCCGGGTGTATTTTTAATAGGTTGAACTTGTGTTCGAGTCTGTTAAGAAACTCTACCGGGTGTAAGCTACGAAAGTTTCCGGAGTAGGTGGTACCCTCTTTTCTAAACCCGTCGCTGAGGTTCGCAATCAAATGAGTTTGGTCTAATACAGACTGTGTGGTTGGGCCTACCCCGTGGTTCATTCCTACTGGTTGTGGTTGTATAGTTTTAGTGTTTATGTGTTGTCTTAATTGTTCAACTTCTACTTTTAGATTTTGTACTTGAGTATCGGTTTCTGTTTTTATTGTTTCTTGCATTTCGCGGCATGCATCGTCTACGTCAAGTTTAATTATCGCTCTTTGCGCTTCAAGTTTCTGATTGATCATTAGATTATTGTCAGTAACTTGCTGTTCAAGGTGGATGTTTGAGTCATTAAGTTTGTGTAACTGATCAGTGTTATCGCTTGTCATTTTATGGATGTTTTTAATTGTCGCTTTATTTGATTATTTCTATGTTAATGGATGCAACGTTTTCATTTATGGCTTTGATCTCATCATGGTGTGCTTTAGTTAACTGTCTGATATCTTTTTGTTGTTTAGCGTTTTCGTATTTAATCAATGTAATATCGTTTTTTAATTCTGAAATGTCTGATATGATTTTATTCGCGAATGAATTTTGCTCTTCTCTGAATGAGTTTAGTTCTTCTCTGTATGCTTTCTGTTCTGTTATCACTGATTCTAATTTTACACGGAAAGATTTCTGTTCTGTCACTACTGATTCTATCATGCTGGTTAATTTTATCAAACACTCACCAATTTTGTTTTGCTCAGTTCTACCCAGGGATGTACTACCTGCTTGGTTTGTTTGGTCCACTGTGTCAGTGCAAGGAAACTCAGTCTCAGGAAGTGCAGTGCAACTTGGCGTAGGAGAAAGATTTCTGTTTAGTTCAGTTTCAGTAGGTAGTTCAGTCGCTGGTTCCACTTGAAAAAGTTCAAAGCTGGCATCAATGTTAGTATCAATACCCTCATCATTCTCAACATTCGCACCATTAGTTCTGTTTGATCCACTCATTTTGAAAGGGTGATTTACAAGTTATTTTTACTGAATTTATCTTTTAATTTATAGTTTCAAGGGGCATGAACAAGTAAGAGGCCCTGCACGTTCGGGCGCCACTGTAATGAATCTAACCAATTCACCAAACAATAAATACAAAACTACAATTAAAAATACAAAAGACTTACAGGTTGCCTCGGCTGCAGTCGGTAGAACACGGCTTGGTAAGTCTGGGTTCAATAGACCTAACCAGCTGTCATAAAGTTGATAATAATACAAGGGATATGAGTGATCAAACAGGAATAATAGCCTATAAATGAGAGATGAAATATTAAGTTGACAATTTAATTGTGTCCCAAAAATCAGACAATTGTACAAGTTATAGGTAGGCTTAGCCTACAAGGGAATCAAATGTCACTTTTAGTGATATGTGAAATTAGGCCTACAAATTATGCAATGGAATATAGGTTACAAATTATACAGTGAAATACAGTGAACAAGTTATACAATGAAATACAGGTTAATATCAGGTCCTTTGGGCCTATAAAAATGGCATGAAAGCCTCGCTTAAAGTTCAATTCAAAATGTTATATCAGGTCCTTTGGCCTGTAAAAATGGCATGAAGCCTCACTTAAAGTTCAGTTCTAAATGTTTTTTACCAGGCATGTAAGCTTCCGTTCCTCTTTCAAAAGTCAGTTGATAATGTTAAATAGCCCTTAGGCTTTCGTTATTATATTAATAGTTCAGTTAAAACGTTATTACGTACCAATATCCGCCCTTAGGCTTACGTGCTTTGTAGAGCTGTAGTTTGTCTGAAGTGGAGTTATAGGCCTAGGCCCCCTAGACCGAATCCCAGGTGTAGAAGTCCAAATCGTGTCCCAACGTCCAGGTGAGAATCACGCCCGCGAGTCCCAAGTCTTGCCTCAATCGTGAAAGTTCCTTAGAAGGTAATTGTATGTGTTAATTAAGTAATTGTCGGCGTCTTGGGTCTTCTCGGATGGCGTACCCTCCCGTTCGTCTCAGCACATCTGTGCTCGTGTATGGCTAGATGGATTCTGAGGCGTCTGCCGTGGAAGTTTCCAGGAGTTTTTACATGGTGATGTCATAAAGAAGGTTCCAGAAGGTTTAAGGCGCATCTAGGAATACTTAAAGCTCATTTTCGCAAATCACGCGTAGTAGTTTGCGCAAAACTGCAGAGTCACTGCCATGTTGTATATAAAATTATCAGAACTGTAGTTGGTCGACAATGCACTCTATCGGTGGTTGGTGAAACCAATACGCTAGATCGCAGCACCTGTTATATATTGGTTGAAATGTCAATGGTCGATACTCGTCGGTAACTGTTCGGTCAATAATGTGGTTTCTGTGCGTTACGCTAGAATGCAGCACTTGGTTTGTAAGTTGGAGAACACTCGGGTTGAAATACGCGTGAATATTTGAATTGGTATTTTGATACGTAAAAGTTCGCAATTGTTTTGACACTAAAGAATTCACTGTTGTTGTTGTTGTTGTTGGTTAATATTGATTGTTTGACTGAACATTAAAGAGTTTAATAAAAATGTTTTCTTATAAATTTGTTATTGAATAATTATTTAAAGTAGGCCTAAAAATTGGTTATGTTACAGTGTCATTAGGCCAATCGTATTCTCCATCTACGTATTCTTCTCCACTTTCGATTCCTTCTTCTGTAAATGGGCTCACACCTAAGAAAATAAATTTATATTTAATATTTTGTTTGTGACCAGACAATAAAGCAATAAGGCATAGGCCTTTAGCCTATCTGTGGATTTAATTAAGATATATGCCTAATAGCCTAGCCTATGCCTATGCTAGGCTTGGCTACAACTAGTCCTAGGCCTAGCCTAGGTCTATACATACCTGCAGCAGCTGCTGCAGCCACACTGCAATATCTGTCGTAGGGGTTCGTCAGTCCCTTTAAAGCTAACTGACATTATGGAGCGCACAGTTTCACTGTCAGATTATTTTGTGAGAAGATTGGCAGTGCCTCCGCCCGTTGTTAACACAATATCCTTCTTTTCTATGGCTGTGATCTTTTTTTCCATTTTTTAAAATTGCATTCCATTTAATTTTTAGTGACTTGTGGCTCCTGTGGGCTGCCCCACTGACAATTTAATTCTGTGGCAATATGTTCCCATGCAAATGACTTTTGCTTCCAAGTTACTGCATTGTTTTTTTTTATTTTCCACTACTGATGTTTATGACTCCACAATCTCTATAAATAAGCTCCTCTCTAGAGGTGAAAAATTACCCACTCTGTTTCTTTTTCCATCCATTTTAAAATTCAAGTTCAATATAAGCCACACGTTAATAATTCTCTCTAGCTATAATCTAGCCTGCATCACGCGGCTGCAATTCAGGTTGCGGACAGCGCGAGTTGGCCTTATACGTCTTCTTCATTTCTTTGCATGTTCATTTGGTCTCGCGCTATCCGTTGGTTTGTGTGGGTAAGCCAATACTGGATGGCGCGCTCGATATCCTTGATGGTTTCACCAGCCGCACTCTCCAGCTATTTTTAATAGTGCCTGAAATAAAAAAGAACATATGAGTAGGTTCACAACAAAAAACTCAATACTGTACTAAAGTCAGGGTCAGAACTACTTTGATCAAATAAAGGAAAATACAAAATTCAATATTTTTAGTATTTAAAACAACATCTGTTCTTACACTGTGCTTTGCATAACTCTGGGTCTGTGTCTCGTTTTTTTTTTAGGTAAGACAAAATAACATGGTCAATTATGAAATGAGATGGGTTTGAAATAAGCATTTTGCGTTATCTATGTTAAATCCAAGGCTAATTATTGTACTGGTTTCTTGTACAACGTTTCCCATGAAATCCATGGATAAGGCAAAATCTGCGACAATGTAGTATCATCACGATGAACCTAGCTACATTTCAAATATCGCTCTCAATTAATAAATTGCACTTCTCAGAGCTCTGTACTACCGTATCAACGTAATTTTGAAAAAAGTTTAATGCATTTACGTGCAAACCGATATGACCTCCCGCCCCCATTTTTTTGACTACCACCTTTACTCGCACTCTGCCTCACGCCTTTCTTCGTACCAGTCGGTCTGTTGTTCTCGTCGTCAGGGGACGTGTTTTTGTCACGCGTTTGGTTTTAGTTTTGTCGGCCACCACAATTAAATGTGTCTCTTTTTTACTGCTGATGTGTTGTTTGAGGAAGCTTGGATGCTATGGCCACCATCGTTATATTTAAGTTCTTAAAGAAGCTGGTTGTCTGTTTGTCCAGACTGAAAGGGGGTTTCGGGTGTCGTTTTTTATTATGTCCGTTTGTTATTGAATTTTTTTTTTTATCCATGTTGGTCTCAGTCGTTTGGTTTGTAACCCGAAGCATACATGCAAAAAAATATTCGTTTTACCTGTATTGCAATTTATACGGAAAATCTGGATTAATTTTTAACTCGCGTCATTTTTTGCCCCCTGCCCCCCCTGGACCATACTTGAGGGAGCATTGCTCCCCCCGTCCCTCCCCCCGGCCCAAAAACTTGGGGGGGCTTTCCCCCCCCTGCTCCCCACCCCACGCGCCGTGGAATTTTTTTGGGGATTTTAAATTTACTGGGAGTTTTTTAAACTATTTTTCTTCAGACTTTCGCAAAAAAACCCAAATGAAAGGGTTTGTCAAAACAAAGATTTCCTTTTTTGAGTTTCCCCCTTAGCAGCTTCCCCCGTGAAGCAATGCCAAACTTTTCTGGTGACCCGATTTGATTAGATCGCGGACTGGCGAAATCGCGTTCCCCGAAATGCCAGACCTGGGAAAGGAAGAATATTTGGGATCATGAGTTAGAAAAAGGAAACTTTTACCAGCCATGTCAAGCATTTTAAACCGCTATTACGTAATGCGGAGGCTGTGACCGGAGTGATTTTCACTGGGCCCTGTGGAAGTTTTGCAATCAGCAGAATTTTTTTTTATTGATGTCTTAAAAATTTTCTTTTCTCGGGTTTTTGGCAATTTTTCTTCAAAAATATTGGGGCAGTGGAGTCAAGCAGCGATTAAGTCATACATAGTAATTGTTTCACCCTGTTGAAGGTTTTACGAAACCCGCGTGCAGGGATTGCTTTATCATAAAGATGTGTTTTCCCTTTGGTAAAAGGGAATCAAACTAAAATTATATCCTTTTGATGAAGTTTGAAATTGTAAAATACTTTGATTGCGTTCTATTTTTTTTAAGGGGTGTTTTTGGCCATGTGGTACGGAAACCAGTTTTTAATAAGACACAGGACTAAAAACTTAAATTTTTTTAAAACCCCGTTCAATTTTACTACGTAGGTCCCGGTCACTTTTGGATCAGACCGTGTGATATCCTCAAGCATCAATACTAGATAAAAATCTGCGGGGTCAAAATCCACAAATTTGAATTTCTATTTCGCCAATTTATTGGAATCTTGTACCGGGATGTCTTGCTGAAATTTCTCTTACACAGACAAATTTTTTTCCCCCGGGTAAAGGGTTGAGTGAGTTCGTCCTCCAGGATAGTTTTTTTTTAAGCTATTTGAAGAGAATCTATTTTATTCCACACAAATTTTGATCAAGAAAAGCAAGTAATTTTTTATTCATTTGACTAATACAGAGAAAAAGTACCCTTTCCGCCTTTTTCTTAAGGAGAGATAGGTGGAGTGAAAGAAAAGGTGGTCCAAAGTTTAAAGGTTTAAACAAATGTTTAGATATTTTATAGATAGTACATAAACAAACATAGGAAACTTTTAGAACAAAAAAATGCAATTAATTAAAAAATGATACTCCCAGAAATAATTAAACTTGTAATATTGATTTTAAAAGGGAAATTATCTCGGTTTGCACACAAGACTTAGAAGATGCCTGATTCATTCGAAAAAAAAAAAAAATCCAGGTGAAAAGGGACTTAGGGAAACTCAAATAATCACGCTTTTACTATTGCCCTGCGTAGCGCCTAGTCGCCTATGGTGACGTCACTGCGGGGGAACCTGCTAGGCTAGCCCCGGCCGAGGAAGGCCTCGCTCAAGCTCGCCCCGAAACCCGGCCCGCTTTGTGGACTGTTGATTACTTGTTCATTTTCGGGGTTCATTACCGGCCGCCTTGGGTTTGCTAGTGAGCCCCCTTCTGCAGTCTTGTTCGCCCAAATGTTTTTTTGTATACTCCATTTTTTGGCCAATATCAGCTCTGTACGACTTTCCTTATTATCATTTTGTAATACGGGCACTCTTTACCCGGGGGGTTCATGTCCGTATGTTTATTTAGTTTGAAAAGGGTTTTTTTAAATGAATTAATGACGCTTTTACGTCTGCTACGCATTCCGTTGCGTGGATCCCCCCGCTCCCTACATCATGTCATTACTGTTCTTTGCTGGATGCCCCCCCCGGAGCATTTGAGCACCGTCTCCCCCATATCTCTCTATATTTTACACTTTTTTCCACTCCATTTTCGCTTGGTTTTTAAAAATTAATTTCACCTTTGTCTCATTTCGAATTTTTTGGGACCAGATTTCAGAGTTCCCATAGTATTTTTTTTTTCTGGTGCAAAATCCAAAACTTGTGTGATATCATTTTTATTTGCAATTTTTCTTCCACTCTTGATTTCTTTTTTTAGCGATGCTTGGTACCCTATGATTAGCACCTTTAAATAGTTCCGCTCTTACTGCTTAGCAACTACATATTTTCCCCCATTTTTTTCCTCGTTCTTCTAGTAGTTTCTCGCTTTCTTCTTTGGTATCAATCCTACAATTAGGTTCCTTGACCGACTTTCTTCATTGTCTTAAATCCCTAGTTTAAGTGTTGTTGGAAAAACGCCTTTTTAAAATTTTTAAACTGTGTCCGTTCATTTCCTCTCTATTCTTTAGGTTTATTATTTTAGGTTATGTCTCTTGTTTTCTTCTGTGTTACTTCGCGTACAAAGCTGTTTTTTTCCCATATCCGGGCCCGGGTCTGTGTAGCTTCTAGGCCCCACTTGACTAATTTCACGACTCTTTCCCTTTGCTGTGGGCCAACCTTCTGGACTTCCCTTGCGTCAGTTTCCGATCTTGTTATTTTGCTTTCATCATACCTTTTTCAGTACGTTTTTACTCATGGTCCCACTTTTTTAGTCTTTTAACATTTTTTCAAAACCATAGAATATTTTGCATCTTTATTAGTTATTTAAACTCTGATCCCCTCAAGCCAAAACCCAAAATTCCCGTGGAACCCAAATTCCACAGGGGACCTTACATTGTACGATCACCTCAGCATATTCATCATCAAATTCTTTTGGCAGTTTCCCCAGATTTCTTTTGCTTTTGTTTTTTCTCCCTTTTTTTTTACCCGCTCCTCATCTTTCTTCTCATACTCTTTAATTTTATCCACACGTCACCGATTTTTCCCTTCCTCAGTTTATGTAGTTTCTTCTGTCTGGTTTCCTACCTGCGTAGGCGTTCTACTGGGGTCCTTTACCAAAAAACTTATTCTAAATCCACTTTTTTGCTTTTAATCTCACCCTTCCCAGGGTCCACTAACAATACTATACTAACATTTAATTTTGTCACAAAACTAGCCATTTTTGATAAAATCTGACGGTAACACTAATGATCAGCATTTTTCCTTTTTCTTGCCATTACACTCCCTTGCATCCGCCATCGATGGGGGGTATGTATGGTTAAAAAATCCGCTATTAAAATTGCATATGACCTTTTTTTCCCCAGGGTGTAAAGTTTTTTAAAATTCCCTATCACCATGTGGTGTCTAGGGCCTTTTTCCAACCGATAAAGATGGAACCGCATGTTGTTTATTTAAAAAAAACTCATGTATATATCCCCCCAATCTGACTAATTTTGGTTTAAAAACATACCTTTTACTAGGAGAGTTGGCTGGTACAACAGTGACATCCGCACCGGTATCGATTTTGAACGAGATTTCGCTCTTCCGACTTTCCCAGTGCCACCCTTTTGGGCGGACTTGCATGTTTAACACTGCCAATGAACAAAAAGCTGCCTCGTACCACTTGGTTGCTGCAAACTGGACTTCTTGGGCAAGGCCTTTTGAAGGGCCGGGGACCACATTGTTTTGCATTTGGCCTTTTGCGGGGACATGCACTGCGGTCTTTTCCAGATAGTGTAAACCCACACCAACTACCTTCTTCGATCGTGTTGGGTCTTTTAGGTTAGGTTTTTGGTTCTTATCCCAGTTTTTCCCTTGTACTTTCTTTACCTAGTGATTTAGGCCCCATTTGTTTTTTTACGGCCCAGGCCTATTTCATCAAACCCTAGATTTTCGTCTGCCTACTTACATCATTGTGTAAGACAGTTCTTTGTTTGCAATCTCTTCATATTTTCTTATTTTTAGAAGGGCTTTCTGTATGTTAGTTTGGATCTAACTGAAAATTTACACTGAGTTTTTGATCACTCATTCGAAAGAATCATAAGATCATGCTGCTAGAGGTCCTCCCCTTTGCATTAAGTGACAGTGTGTGAAGAGCTGTTTTTGAAATGTCAACAGTCTCCCCTGACAGCTGTTTCCGCCCTTTAAAAACCGCCCTTTAATTTATTACATTTCTTTTGGGGGAGAAAGTTTTCTCAAACTCTTCTATAACCATTATAGGGCCCCATTAGTTTCTGACAATTAAATAGGCAGAATTTCTTTGCCTTTCCCCCATGAAAAAATTTCTAGGGTATTACCTGTCTTTTACTGGGTTGAAAATCGATTCCCGATGTAGATTTAACCTGTTTTCCTTTTTCCATTTTCTCCACATTTAAGTTTGAAAGAAAAGTTTGTTGGAGGTTGTATTGGCTTGACATTGGTTTTTTTTCCTCCCTCCTATGTCTTCTTATAAATTTAAAAACCCCAACGGATTATCTTCATTATACCTTGAAAGCCGCCTATTAAAAAAGTTTTCCGCTTTCCACCATGTTTTACTTTTGGGTGTAGCAGGCCTTTTTGGATGATTCGGATAAGGGAAAGAAACTAAAAAAAATTAGGATTCTACTCAGGCCATGTTTTTTTCTCCAAGAGTATATAATAACCGAGAGGGGCCCTGGCTAATTTTACTTCAAAAAATACTACAATTGATGGCGCGGGAGCGCAACTCCAATCATAGTGAAGCCCGGGGGTATTTCTACTACAACAAATACCACAACTATGATGGCGCTAGAGCGCATTGAAAATAATTGAAAAAGTAAAATAGACACAAAAAGCACATGCGCCATTGTCATCAACACGATTTTGGAAAACGTCGTGCACTTTGCGTGCCTTCGATAGACCCCGCCGCCCGCACCTTTTTACTAAAACCCGCATAAAAAAGCAGAGAGCCTCGGGGCCCCCGCCCCGCAGTCGGCTGTTTTTTTCTTTCCCCGGCGGACTGTTTTTTTCCCCGCTCTTTTCTTGGTCTCATTGGCCCCCACAGCATGGGTTTGCTTCTGTTGCTAATGTTTTAAAACTTGTTCAAGTTTTGCTGGTCCCGGGTTTTCATTATCGTTCTGTTTTAAAGCTTCAGGGAAATTGTATTTTCAGTCCAGACTGTAAGGTTTAGTTCTCCCCTTTATTCTTCCGCTTTTCAGAAAGCGCTCCGTCTTTCCTCCTTGCAGCCTGAGGAGTTGAGTTTAGAAAATGTAGGCTCTTCGTTCAAGTGAAATAAGAGCCCCCGAGTGCTTTTTCCGTTCTTTGTTCGCCTTGTTTAGACTCCACGCACATAACATTGGTTTTTTGTTCTGTTGAATGTGTTCAGTTATATGTCTGTTACCTTTAAAAAGAATGCTGTTCCGTCCAGACTGAAAGGTTAAAGGGGGTAAAAAAAAACAAAAAATTTTTACCCCGTGATCATACACAAAACTACACTTAAAGACCATTTAAAAAATTATATCTTTTAGCTATGTTTAACACGAATTTTTAATTTTTTTGATCCAGAAAATTTGGCGAAAATTGGGTTTTGGAAAATTTCCCAAATCGGCTAAAAATGTTCTTTTTTGGTCCACATAGATACTAGAGCATAGTACCAATCTAAAATGCCCCTTTATAACATCGTGTCTTGAAACTGTGCCCAAATATACCCTCAAACACGCGAAACTATGCATTCCAAAATCACACCCCATCTTGGTAATCAGCATATTTTGACCGAACTACTTGCCCAAATCACAAAACAAAATATAGAGAGTTTACAGAAAAGGCTGTCGAATACGTCAATAATGGCTAATATTTTTTTGGATCAAAATCCTCCAAGGTCACGGGGCATAAAGATCGTCCCCATGTTATTTCTTATGGGAGATTTTTGCCGATGGGACCTAGCTCGAAAAATGTCATGTTTGACAATTTTTTGGGAGGTCATGGTGGCCCCAATAATTTTCCTGTTAATTGATAAATTCATCACTATACATTTAATATATACATTTAATTTATAAAACTGGTTTAATTTACTGAAGATGATATCTTAATCAAACACATCTTGGAATTCATGTGCAAATGTCATCATGCAATATCGATATGACCTCGCCGACCCGCACCTTTCGACCGCCATCTACACAGGCTGGTGCCAGACGTCTCAGGAGAATGCACAATAGTCCTTTGCATAACGAGAATGACGGTATAAAATTTGGGACAAAGGATGACATATATCAAATGAAAGCTTACGACGAGCACTTTTAAAAAAACCATGATATACCTCTGGCAAATCCAGCTTTCTATGTCAAAACCGAGGTCAAAGGTCAAATTTGTAATATTTTAATAATTTTTAATGAAGTAACAACAAATGTTTGAAACCTGCAATAAACATTTTTAGGAAGATAAATGTTACAAATTTATATAAAAAAATAAACATTACCCACTTGACCTTTTTGACCTTGATGAGGGTCGATTTTCTCAACTTGGTCAAATTGCTTAATTTCTGTCGATTTCTTGGACTATATTCATTATATACACGTACTTACTTGTAAATTCTTTATATTTAAGAGTTATAATCGTTATTACACTGTTTATATGGTATCCATCAAAATGGCGGTCAAATGTCAATAGGTTAGGGTCGTCAAAATCCGTCTCATTACTAAAATATTACTTGTGGGTACTCTAAAGACGTAGAATTTAAATTGTAATAATAATTTAACAATAGTGAAAACTAGTAGTACGCCATAGTCTTAATAAAACGTATTTCTTCTAAGCTAATTATGAAATAACTGAATATATTTGTTAGTCTTCAACGTTCCGGGTATTTCGGAATTGGTCTGCTGCTGTAACAAAATAAATGCATTTCTAGAACAAACATGATCATGTTCAGATAAGACAATATGATATAGTGTGATATGATTTTTTACCTTAGCAGTTACTGTCCAAATCGTAGGATCCATCAACTTTTGAATCACTGGTTTTCCATGCTGGGTGCCGACATTCGAACTATCTTTTAGCTTACAAGCATGGGTATACACTTCAGTTGAGCCAAACACTCGCAGGTCAGCATCTTGCAAATACGGGAACAGTTGCAGGCTAGGAGATTCATGACGGCCATAGGTTGCTGAAGTTCAAACCATGCACTCCATGCTCAGATATCCTTCTGCCATGGTTTTCCATCCATAGCCACTTGGATCAGGAACATCAGGATTGGCTTCCAAGCAACGTATCCATACCGCTGTTTGGTAGTTCGCTCGCAGGATGTGAAGCAGTAGGCAGTCGTTACAAGGTGGTAACCAATCAGACTTAATATCTCCACACTTACTCCTATAAATTCTCGTAGCGCAGCTGGTTGACGCTTGATAGAGACGTAGTCAAACACTACAGTTTACAGACAAAATCCTCGAGTTTTATATTTATATCGTTAGAAACTCTCCAGTCATGACCAAGCTTGCTTATCTCGACACAGAATGTGAATGTTTTTTCATGGAATTCAAAGCTATCTTTTCTCCTTTACCACTGAAGGACCTCACCGAGTTAAAACCAGATAGTGCATGGAGGCCAGGGAGGGCGTTGCATATTTCGAATCCCAACGAACTTGCTAGTATTGATACATCAGCATATTGTGCTCGATTTCTGGTGCCTCTTTTTAAAAACATTGCTATACCTATTCTGAAAGAAGCCCAAATGCTTGGAACTAATACATTGATGTCAGCTAAAACAATCACTGATGATTTAAACCCATTCACTGTTTGTATGCTTGGCGTGAAGAAGAATAAGAGTGTCTGCTTCTTCATATAAAGAAATCAGTTCTGGACACAGTTTCCATTCATCACTAGTAATTGATATGCACTTTACTTCACATGTGACATATTATGTTCTATCACCAAGTGTATTTTTATGTTGATCTGACTTCCAATATTCATACATAAACTTTATAAGCTTGGATTTGTCTTTAGGGTTTTGCAGAAAGCCTCGCCAGTTCCTTATGCAGTGTCCAGAGGTCACATGCTGCACTTCAAGGGAGTTAATATTTCCTCCTCTTTGCTGCCGCTCCGAGTTTTTAATCGAAGTCTCTCTGTAGACGTCGAAAACTACGTCCATCCTTTGGCATCCGAATGCTTCTACTAATACTGATGTTAATATGTAAGACGAAATCTCACCAAACGTTTTGTCGTTATGATTACCAGCTTGTACTATACTCATGGCATCGATTATACAAACTTTTGTATCATCCATAAACTCAGCATGTGCAGTGATATTTTCGATCTCAATGCCAAGAACCAACTTATTTGTCTTTCGTACAGTGTCATCTGGTGCTGCTAGAGACCATGGAAGAGGTCCCAGTGGATGTGCCAATACGTCTTCAACTGACGACATTCAGCTATCATAATTATTCGCCCAAAAAGTTTCCTGTCTGCTTTAAATTCTATTTGTTTTCCAGCCTTTGTTGTCTTCAGTGTTTTGTTTAATGATGTAAATGTCTGCAAAAATTTCCTTTAAGTGACTCATAAAAAGCTTGAGATGGAGCGTTTTCAACAAAACATATATCCTTAAAAGTGGTGTAAGCATCATCACCCACTACTTGAGCATTCAATAGATCGCATGCTTTTGATGTTGCTTTGGTTCCGGTAGATATACTTATATAAATCCAGTATCTCCCAAATCCCAATCGAAATAAATTAATCCACTCGTTACCCAACAGATAGCAGACAGAACGTACGTCATTTTCGTCATCTATGATTCCGGCGTTTTGAAGATCCTGGTGCTGAAATCCTACGCGTTTTCTAGAGCAAACCTCTCGTAGTTAACGTAGACAGGACGATTTATACTCGTTTTTGAATAGCTTTTAGTTTGAGACTAAATCCATTTGTACCACCGTCGGTTTGCGTGTCTTTATTTACTGTTTCCTCAATGTCTGGTCGACCGGGATTCTGGAGAACGGATTTGAATCGCCAAGTTGAACTGAAAAACTCAGCAGACATGGAATGTGCATGCAGTTCAGGATGGTTCACAGGCAGTTGTAACATATCTAGATAGTACACAGGTAGGTATCTTGCATAATTAACTTTGTCGTATGCAAAGCAAAATGGCAATTTATCACGTATTGCAGACAGATGCATAATCCAATGTCCTTCTCGGGTGCTTCGTACCAAACGTAGTAAGTAGTATTTCCACCATCTCAAATAGGAAATCCAGAACGTAGATAGTTCGTTGTTTTCGTTCTTCATGCATGTTCTTCTTCAGGCATCGACAGAAAAACAGATATGACGAAAACGCCTCCAGCGGCTGGGAATTCGCCCTACTCCCCGTAGTGCCCGCAGGAGTAGAATTTTTGCCTTGACAATACATTGTAGACAAAATAAATAGGTATTAACGCGAGTACAATATTTCCACAATTTGCTTTTCTAATTCAAATTGCTTTTAAAATTCTACGTCTTTAGAGTACCCACAAGTATTATTTAAGAAATTCGGCGAAGTTTGATGGTCCTTACCTAATGACCTTTGACCACCATTTTGAATTAATACCATACAAACAGTGTGATAATGATAAGAACTTTTTTGATGTAAAGTATTTACAAGTAAGGACGTGTATATAATGAATATAGTCCAAGAAACCGTACAGAAATTGCGCAATTTGAACAAGTTGAGGAAAAAAACCACAATCAAGGTCAAAAAAAACAAGTGGGTTATATTTGTTTTTTTTTTTTAATTTTCGAACATTTTTCTTTCTAAAAATGTTTATTAAAGGATTCAAACATTTTCTGTTACTTAATTAAAAATTTATTAAAAATATTTTAAATTTGACCTTTGACCTCGGTTTTGACATAGAAAGCTGGATTTGCCAGAGGTATATCAGGGTTTTTATTGAAAAGTGCTCGTCGTAAGCTTTAATTTGATATATGTCATCCTTTGTCCCAAATTTTATACCGTCATGCCTTTTTTGAGTTTTTATGCAAAGGACTACAACAGACCTACCAGTATATTAAACAAACTGCGAAACATTGATATAGTGCATTTAGGCCCGCATGCATAGCTTGTACTTATAAGTTGAGTATTGCACGAGTATACTCAAGCGAGACTCAGCCGTTGTTGGTATGCAGAAATGAAATCGTTCCCTAATCGATCCTTAACGCTCGATCTTTGAGTCGCCTACAAGGTCGGCCCGCGAGGTACCTTGTGCGCGACTCAAAAACGACTCAACATGGCGGAATGCGGTCAGATGGCAGAGTTTGATGAGTATGTGGAGAGAATTTTGGAAGAAAACAACGATGTTGCGGTACCAGAAACGGCCAAGAAGATATTTGAGGGATTTGGAGAACCCCCTCGAGTTCTACACCAATGTACAATTCAAGTTGCGTTATCGCTTTGAAAAGGAAACTGTGCTAGCAATGATGGACGAACTTCATATCACTGAAAGATTGCAACGAGATCGAAGACAGGGATTACCATTGCCACCAGTAATTCAATTGCTGTGTGCATTGAGATTTTATGCAAGTGGCAGCTTCCAGGTAAGTTATCAACCACGTAAAACAGGAATAAGCTCCTAGGGGTAACCATGGTTTCTCCCCGACTGTTGTATTGTCTTGGCTATGCCTAGGCCTAGGCCTAGCTGTCACAACATGTTTAACCAATACGTAGGCCTAGGCTAGGGCTAGGCCTAGACCTACCCTACCATATTAATTAGCTTGTACACATTGTTTACTCTATTAAAAAACAGTTTAAAAACGATAATAAATAGGGCTGTTATTGGCTCCACCCACAGGGCCCACACAGCATGGGCAGGCCTAGGTAGGGCTAGGCAGGCTTTACCAATACCCTAAGCCCTACCCTAGCCTAATTTATTAGCTTGTACACATTGTTACTCTATTAAAAACAGTTTCAAACGGTAAAAAATAGGGCTGTTATAGGCTCCACTCACAAGGCCCAAAACGGCATGGGCCTGGGCTAGGCCAACTAGCACTACTAGGGCTTTGTGTATCCAATCCCTAGGACAAGGTCTAACCTAGACTGGGCCAACCCCAAGGCCTACTCCTCTTTACCAAAGGAATAGGGCAGAGCCTAACACCGTTTTCAGACAAGCCTAATTAGCCCTAGGCCTACTTATTTACAGCAATTTATCATTAATATGTCATAGCCCTACTGCAGTGTTGGTAGGGTATGTAGGCCTACCTAAGCGGAAGCCTGTGCCTACCGTAACCCTGAAATTTTCGCTAACCTAACCTAAAGCTAGTGGAATTTCTATGAAAATAATTGACTTGAATCCACTGCAGATCTTTCTGTAAGCTAAAATATTACCTTAACTTGCCAGTGACCCATTACTTCAATACCAATATCATATACCCTAGGCCTATGGTAACATTATGTTAGGCCTATGGTTCGGTATGTAGGCTATATGAGCAGTGATAAACTCGACTGTTGTGTGCCCTAAAACCACATTATTAGTCAATCATTACTTTTGTTTTACAGACAGTCCTTGGAGACCTCCGCCATGTCCACCAGTCCACTGTTAGCCGGTGCCTACACCGGATAACGGGGATCATTGCGGAGCAGTTGGGAGATTTTGTCAGGTTTCCCAACGAACAAGGAATGAGAGCCAATCAAGCAGCATTCTTTCATGACAGGCACTTTCCTGGAGTGGCTGGCATTGTAGATGGATCACAAATTCCAATACAAAACCCGGGGGGCGATTTTCCGGAAATGTATCGAAATAGGAAGCGTTACTTTTCCGTAAATGTGCAACTAGTTTGTGGCCCCCGGCTAGAAATATTGGATGTTGTAGCTCGATGGCCTGGAAGTGTGCATGACGCTCGGATTTTTGAGAACAGCAATGTAAGAAGGCTGTTCGAGACCGAGAGGCTACAGGGTGTCTCATTGGCGACAGTGCGTACCCCTGTAGGACTTACATCTTTACCACCCCTCTTGGTCACACGGAACGTTTGCTGAAGCACGATACAACAGGGCTCATAAGCATATGCGTAATCTTATAGAGTGCTGTATCGGTGTCTTCAAAAGACGACTACTGTGTCTTAAAAATGGTCTGGCCTATTCACCACAGAAAGTATGTACCTTTGTCTGGCTTGTGCTGTGCTTCACAACATTGCTGTAAGAATGAATGACCCCGTCCCAGACGAGGGGACTTTCGTGATCGAATCGTTCCAATGCGCAATGTTGTGCAGCCACAGCACGGCCAGGGAGCAGCGTTCCGCCGAGCGTTCATTGCACGCCACTTTCAATGAAATCTCAATGCACGTTGGTAGTGGTTTTCACTGTTTTGGATCTCTGTTGCAAGCTGTTTTCTGCGACCCACAGTGACCGATTGTACATTGGTGGAGTATTCTCCAAATATATCTTGGTCGTTTGTGGTACCGTAGCAGTTTTTCTGCACAATTTTCTCCACATACTCATCAAATAGGCATGCCTACTAGCGTGCCTATACAAATTTTGTACTGTATAAAATATTACCTAATAAACTTTGTAGGCCTAGCTTGAAACACAATCGTAAGTCAAATGTCTTCTAGGGTTGCGTTCCGTAGAAGCGACTGGTCGACCAGTTTTCTATTATAGCGTTCCTTAAATAAAATTGAGCGACCACTCTACCCATTGCCGAGCGTACCATTAATGTTCTGGTCCACGACCACAACGCTCAACGTTTTGAGCTGGGCGTAGTGGTCGTTTGGTCGAGGGCATAAGCATCAAATATTTATTTGGCCTAGAGCATACACAAAGATTACACATGCCTGGCAGTCGTATTTGTCACAATTAAAAGCAGCATCTCTTGCACGTTCCATCGCCATTTTCCCGATGACAAATTTGAACGTTTCTAGTTCTGAAGTGTTCCGTTGTAGGTTGCGACCAAAGTGACAAACGACGGGTGATGTCACGACCTATCGACGACAAGTGTGGTCGACCGGTCGCTTCTAGGGAACGCAACCAAAGGCACCACCTACATGGTCACATTCCCTGACATTCCTCAAGTTAAGACCCTTTTTTATATTACTAGCGTTTGACTTCGATGCAAGTTTGTGGGTTACGCCGGTAAAATTCTCTACGGTATGTAAATGGACACGAGTGCTACGATGGTTTAGTTTTCAATGCTAGTTTCAATCTGCTTTCTAACTCGCGTCTAACGTTAGTAATATAAACGTGGTCTAATGGTTAAACCAGTGGTGGCCAACCCATGGCCTGCGTGGTGTCAATTAGTCCTCCAGTAACCGGGAGAAATATTAAATTAGTAGCCCTAATGGTAAATTGATTGGCAGTGAAAAATTAATATTTGCCCTTCACATTATAAATTATAGTAAAAACTTAGAGAAGGCACAGTGCTGAAAATCACTCTGTGGAAAAAAATGTTTTCAAAATTTAGCATTTTAATGCGTCATTAATTACTAGAGACACTGATTTGTAGCACTTTGATTTCATAAAAATAGCTTTACTGCAGGTGCGGTTCTATGAAAAAAAGCACAAATTAAAAAAATGCCCTGCGGGGCATGGCGGGCTGTGATGAGCCCCCCCCACCCCCCACCCCAAGGGCGTTCCACTTTTTAAGTTACGGGCCGCCCCCATTTTTGGGGGCTAGAACCGCGCCTGCTTTATTGCATTATAAAATAGCACTTTGTAGCTCATTATTTTGCAAACATAGAAAATATTATGTTATGAAATTGGTGATAGATGATGAAATGAAATTTGGTTGCAAAAGTTATGTTATTTATATTTGTGTTAAGGTGCTTTTACAGTGTCACGTTTGGTGCGCCGCGACTCGAGTGCAGCCAATCGAGAACTGGGTTGTTAAACAAACCGCCACTGTCGCGGCAAACCAGGTTGTTTTTTAACAACCCAGTTCTCTGATTGACTGCACTCGAGTCGCGGCGCACCAAATGCGACACTGCACGCACCTTAACACAAAACTTTGCTTAATCAAAATGTAGTAAGTAATTCAATAATTTAAAATAAAACAAACAAGTGGAAGAATCATACTATAAAGGAAAATATAAATGATTAAAATGATTTATGAAAGAAAACTAGTAGGCTACATTTCAAAGAAGATTTATTTAAAAATATATATTCACACAGGAAGAAAAAGACATTGTTGTGGCCACTGGCCTAGGTGAAAACAAAAAGACAGACACTATAAAAAAGATGCGTGGTTTTGGGGTAGCGAGTAGGCCTACCAAAAATCGAAAAAAAAACCTGGGAAAATATTAACTTAAGAAACAACAACAAGCAGCAGCCTATCAATGCTGAGAAGGACCTTCCCCCCCGAATCCCTCACGTCTCCGACGCCATCGGCCAAACGCGAGCTCTTCCTCCGCGTTTAGCGCTCGTGCTTCTTCGGCACGTGCCTTGGATGCAGCTGCATCTGCATCGGACCTCGCTTCCCGCAGGCGGATTTCGTGAAGTTCATTCTTCTGCCCAGCTAAGGTTTGTAGCTGGGCCATCCGCTCTACGTGCTCCTCACGGACGACACCCAGCCTAGTTTTAGCGCTAGCGGTGAGAGCAACTTCGGGCTCATTAACTGCAGGAACAGCAGTTTGTTCAACAGCGCCAGAGGTTCGTTTCACCGGCGGCACTGTGCGTAGCAGGGGTCGCTCTCTTCCTGCCCAAGGCCCACAATGCGCCGCCCAGCAATGGCAGAGCTAGAGGTAGCCCCTGCTGTGGCAGTGGGCGTGGTGGCCAACATGCTCACAGAGGGACTTTCCTCTTGCGCTGACATTACTTGGAGGGTGCACTATTGTAGCACTTGGGTTGGATCGAGGTCGATCTCTAACAAGCAAAGTGCCGTCAAATTGGACTGCCTCTAGCGCTGTCAGAACCAGGAGAGCGCACCGCTGTAGCACTTGGAATGGCTCGAAATCGATCTCTTCCACGCCAAGTGCTATCAGTGGTATTTTTCCTAAAACTGGCCATTCCTGCGCTAAAAGACCCGAAAAAGCTCTCATCTCTAGCGCTAGTTTGAGGTAATAACTCATCATGACCTCCTAGGTTCATGGGGAGACTACTTCGAGAAGTAGGCTCGTAGACGACCTGGGTGGCATGACCACCTAGGCTTACGGGAGACTACTTCGAGAAGTAGGCTCGTACATGGTCTGGAGGTATGATGAGCTATTTCCTCATGGATGGATTGGCGAGAGTTCTGATCGTCATCTGAACCTAAACAAAAAAGAAAGGCTAGGTAATTTGAAGAATTGTGAGACCCATAGAAGTGTGGGCTAAAACGTTGCATGACCACTTTCATTTGGTGGGAGGGCTTCATGAATTAGGATACGGCAAATTTATTTACATTTTATAAACCCATAGGCCTATACCAAATTTGTAATTGAATAAAAATTTTAAGGTTTGTAAAATATTGTTTAAAATTATTATTCATAATATTCATTGGTATTATTTGTTTATTTTATCATTAGGCCCAAGCCTGCAGAACATAGGCCTAGTCATGTTGGCTCATGACTGTAATTGCATAAAAAAAATTGTAACTTTCTTCATTTGTTTGGACAAATATTACATTGCATGCATGCATGCATGCATGCATGCAAAAAAGAAAAGAAAAAATCTATCAGGGCATGTAGACCAAGCCCTATAATAAATAATAATTTGTTTTCCATTTCAATAAAGCATTGTCAACAGCAAACTGTGAAGAATCAAAAGAGTACATATGAGATGACAAACCTCAGTTGATTATCAGGGCTACACATTCACTGCAGATCTGGGGGTGGGGGGCTTGAACACAAAACAGAGTAGGGCCTACCAATGTATCTAGCTTTGCCTTGTAGGCCTATGTAGGTAATACTTTGATATTACCAATTGAATGCCACTAGCATAGCCTACCAAATTTTTAATCAAATCTAAATTTACCGTAACAACAAGGTTTGAAGGCCTAAATATTTTGTAGAAATTACTAGGCCTATTTAGGCTTTCTATTTTTATTTGTTTAATTTAACAGCAGGCCCAGAGCCACAGAACATGGCTCATGGCTGTGGTATTGTGAAATAAAAAAATCTTACCAACCTTTTATATTTGTTTTGCCAAATATTTCATTGCATGAATGTGATAAATTACATGGAAAAACAATTGGGGCTTGTAGCCTTAAAAAATAATAATTTGTTTTCCGTTTCAATAAAGCATTGTCTACAGCAAACTGTGAAAGAATCAAAAGAGTTTAGACAACCCTCGGTTGATTATCAGATCTAGGCCTACACATTCACTTAAGATCTGGGGGTGGGGGTGCTTGAACACTAAACACCAATGCTTTGTCTTGTATGTATGTAGAATTTTGAGCATAATAAATTTAATTTACTGGTAGAAGGTAAGGCTATAGCCTATAGCTCGGGGCTAATATATACTACCGTAGCACTTGCAATAGGGTCTAGGGGCCTAACTTACTAGTCAGATTCTCGTCCAAAATGGGTGTGTCCGTGAGTTGCATGAAGGAGGGCGATGCAGATGCGGCCACATCCTTGCAGGAGGAAGCTACCCGCAGTCCGATGGCGTCGGAGTCGTACGGCTGATCCACTGAAAAGAGCAAGTGCGGCGCGGCTAGCTCCATCAGTGGATCCTCGTTGAGTTCGGGGATGGGAGGTCCACTCCCCGTCTCCATCACGTATTGTATGTCTGCTGCCTGTTGTTGTTTCCTGCGTGTCTTCATGTTGTCCCAGGGCTTTTTTAAGCTGAGCTTCAGTACGCTAAAATAATAAAGTGCATTGGTTCAATTAGTTAATATGAAATAAATTAAATTATCACGTATCCGAATAGACTACGTTCATGTTTGTATTTGGAGCATTACTGTAACATAGGCCCCTAGGCCTAGGGCTTGATATCTGATACAAAAGAAATGCAAATTGCTTCCATGTAAAGACGGTAGGGCTAGGCTAGGCATATGATAATAACAACCTTGTATTGTCAGGCAGAGATTGGAGGCTCAGGGCTGACAGATATAAATTCACAATACCGGTACCATTGGGAGATTGAATTAGGCAAAGGCCCTACCTAGCCTACACTGATGTCTAGGCCTAGCCTACTGCTAGGCCTAGGCCTTTTTAAGTGGAAACTGACATGAAGGCTGGCCTAGGCCCTACGCCTAGCTTGTTAAGCTAACCCCAGGGCTATGCTAGGGCCTACCATAGGCCTTTTTAAGTGAAAAGTTGACATGTAGGGCTAGGACTAGCCTAGCCTAGGCTCTAGCTTGTAGATGCACCAGTGCTAGGCCTAGGCCTTGTAAAGTGAAAACTGACATGTAGGCCTTGTTAACTTTTTAAGCGGTCCCAGGGCAGGGCTTGAAATAGCCTAGCCTTAGGCCTAATAGATTCGTAACTAGAGCTAGGCCTAGTTTAAACCCTAATTTAGCCTAGGGTCCTAGTGGGCCCTAGCTAGAACGTGTCAAAATTACTTACCCGAGTCACATTGTGATACGAGTTGAATGAACTCGCCACCCATTTCCCCGCATCTTTCTTCTCTTTGCCAGAAAATGCGTCTGTCCTTTTTGTTTTCTATTATTGTGGCCCGTTGGACCACAACTTCTTTTAAAATGTCTTTTTCTTCCCGTGTGAAGGGGAGACCCGCGTATCCGTGTCTCCTTGTCAGCCATGTTTGTTGACATTTGCATTGGCACACTCACAGCCTTCTAACGCAAAAATACAATTTACAGCTGATTTTCCAAAGATTTAGCAAGCGGTTTTATGTCGATAAGGTAGTTCCCAACTCAGCCTTTACTTAGCGGCTGCTTAGCTGAGGTCGGTTGATTTCATTTCTGCATGGCTGTTCAAAGGGCGCCTTAAAGATGGCCTCAGCTAAGCATCGGTTGAGTGTGAGTCTGAGGACAAGCTATGCATGCGGGCCTTAAACTCCTCATGCTAAAGATTTTCAGACTCTTAGTTGCGTCTCAATAAAAACGGCTGACTTATGAACATATTCAAACAGCAATGCAGACATTCAATAACAATTGGAGATCCATTGCATGGCCACTGTATTAATTTACACGTATTGATTTTGAAGTGAGATGTACCATTTTACAGTTGTCCATAGTAAAGAAAAATCCCTGAAAATGTTAAATCTGCGACAATGTAGTGTCGTCAAGATGAGCCTCACTACATATCTATATATTACTCATAACCCAAAATTTAATTACACACCTAAAAGCACATGCGCCATTGACATCAACGCGATTTGAAAAAACGTCAGTGCACCTTGCGTGCACCTTCGATATGACCTCGCCGCCCCGCACCTTTTCACTTCTACCTGCAAGCACACAGCACAGCAGAGAGCCTCGCCTCGCAGTCGGTCTGTTGTTCTTGTCCCAGGCAGACGTGTTAGTCTGCGCTCTTCGCTCTGGTCTTGTTGGGCCTCCTCAGTACACAGAATTAGCTTCTGTTGCTGCTGTATGTGTTTGCTTGTTCAAGTCTTTGCTGTGTCCTCGTTCTCATTCATCATTCTGTTTATTGTTAGTCACTTCAGGATGTTGTCTGGTCTGTCCAGACTGGATGGTTTAGTTCTCTTATTCTGACCTGCTTGTCAGAGAAGCGCACCGTCTGTTCCATCCGTGCAGCCTGATGATTTGATGGTCAGAAAGTGCAAGGCTCTGTTCAATGTGAGATTAGAACCTTGACACGGTTTATGTGCTGTGCTGTTTTCCGCTCTTGTTCGGCCTCCACCGTGCATGGCGGTGGCTTCTCTTTCTTCTGAATGTGTTCAGTTAGATGTCTGTTATCTTTAAGAGAATGTCTGTTCCGTCCAGACTGAAAGGTTTTGTTGCTACTCAGTAAAGCTTGTGATCTCAGTGTTGTTCTCCGTCTATTCCGTCCGCACAAGTTGTGCGGATCGCCAGTTGACACTCGTCTCATGTAGCCGTTGGAGCGTCATCCATGTCCAACAGCGAGACTGGAGTTCGGCAGTCGGACATACAAACCGGCACGATCCCTCCCCCTCATGAGGAATGTGCTGGGACCGAGCCAGCGTGTGGTCGGGGGTTGGTTAGTGGACTGTTGTCTGTGTAGCAGTCTATACACGCACACTGTTCGGCAATTAATAGCTAATTTACTTACTATCATTGTGTCCTACAAGGGAACACCAAACACAGTTCTCGTGCGCACAACATTACCGTTCACCGGACACTTTTTTGGTACATAAAAAACGAGAAAAACCACCAAGAATTATCCCAAAATTCTTTAGAGTATCAACTGCACCATATACATTGTGTATTACTCAAACCTTGCTACGTGATGCAACAGTACTGCCTAAACGATAGTTGGCTGTGTCTATCTTGACGCACTGTTTTATTACGGAGGCACAACACACAGTTGCTTCTCGGCCTTGAAGATCGACAAATAAGACTTTTGATTTGACGACATAAGTCTGAACCGCATTTCAATAGCAGTTACACCACATTATTTTAGATATAAGATCTGATATTCAATTACCCATTTACAAAAAGAAAACTTGAGATTGCTGCTTATATAATGCCAATTTGACGTTTACCCCCAGTAGAAAGCACTTTTGGAGGTTTGTTTGTGCTTGTCTGGATGCCTGTCTCTTCCATGTTGTATATATCTCCTGGACGTTCAAGCCAGCGGTTTAGCCGAGCTCGTTTAACCGGTTCCCATTATTACTACATTATTATACACTAACCATTATTAGTTACATAACAACACTTTGTTTCCCCTATCTGAAATCGGGGTGCAATTGCACTATCAGGAAACATGAGCTTGAAGGTGTTTCCGATTTGCGAACATGAACGGAGTGACATTTTAGTATATATAATTTTCAAAGCCCAAATGACTTCTGCTCGAGTCACATCATCTGCAGACCAAGGAATCAAGCTACAAGAGGCTGCAGCTGTAACGTCTGGAATCGCAACTTCAGATTCTTGAACTTCGTAATCATCTTCAGTAGAACTGCTGGGTTTCTTGTTAAAGAACGATTTAAGCAAAGGCTGAGAAGATTTTAGTCTGATAATGTTTTGGTGAGATGGACCCTTGGCGTGAGATATTGACTGCCGGCCCATATTACTCAGTTCAAATGTTTTGTAACAAACATTACAATAGGCTTGTGTATTATTCTATTTAACACAACTTATCCAACTAGAAAATTCTGGATTCAGGATTCCATCCATCCACTGGTCATTAAACACTGTCTTCTTAGCCATGGAGGCCTTCCTTGGTAAACGCACAACACGAATTGATTTCTCCATCCCGCCGGGAATTTAGTAGTAGATTTAACCCTACTCCTGCCGTGAACAGTCGTATTTTTAATCGACGCTCTACGAGTTTAGTGTTTACAAATTAATCCGCCTTTCATTTATGATTGGCGATCGCAGAATTAATATTTTACTTTTCGTCCGTGTTGATTTTTCCGGTAAAATGAGTGAGCATAACTTTATTTTAAGTGATCGCACTTCTGAGATGGTAGATTATATTCGATAGGGGCCTAGTTTGCTGTTTTAGAAATGTATGTTATTTTTTAAACGAACTACGTATCTGGAACCGGAACCGAAACCGAAACCAAAACCTGGAACCGCACATCCCCACCGGTCACTCAGCAGGTGGGAATGTGGTACTGGGTTCAACAACCCCAGACTTAGCCGCATTATAACGCATTATTAATTTGTTGAAAGTTATAGAACCCCGATAAGTTATAGAACCCCGATAGTTGGGGGGGCCTTCAAATTCCAACTCGACACCTTCTCGCGGTTTGGCCCGTGAATAGGGGAGTTTCACTCCCTTAAACTAATGGCGAGCTCTGGGTCGTCGTCGGGGAACCCCTTCCCTTTGACTACTTCCCCGACGGCGACGACAATGACAACACGGACGGATGATGACACAAGACAGAGACGACCACGACGTGGGGGAACCCCTGCCCTCCCCATATGCTTGTGGCTGGTTCTGACCAGCACAGGCCTGTCCACCCCTTGTCCCCCCGCGTCATCCCTTATGTCCCTCCCTTCGTCTCGATTAGCCAAGCTGCATAAATATGAGACGTAAAGCAATATCCAATCAATCAATCAACCGATAGTTGGGGTTCTCGTCAATTTGGAGAAGCTCCATTGTTAGGAATGTTAAAAAAACTTTCACAGGCCATTGGGTAACCCTTGTGAAGAACAAAGTATGCTGCAAGCAGCAACACCACTGCATCTTCGGCAGTGGCATCTCTCTTGCTGCAGATGATGCGCCCCTCTGTTACCAGCAAGATGTATACACGATGTCCATCTTGAAAGAAGCAGAGGACACTTGGGGCTTGCAAAGCGTTGATAGATATGTCTGCAGGACCATTTTCTGCCTAGAGGATGAAATAAATGAATAAGTGGTTATTACATTGCATTACTTCACACTATTGCAGTTTAAGACTTTTTAGATCACTTTTTAGTTTTAATCACATAAATTATTTATTATCTGGCTTGAAGGGCCTTCATCAAAAGACTAGCAAGGAGCTGTGCCGATATCATGACATTGAGAATGGCTAGTTTGCGCGACTGGAGAACCAATATTTACAACCCATCATAACCTTAACGTGCGTAGCTATTATTGATCCATGAATGGACCACAAACGAGCACTCTGTTCAGTTTAGGTTATTTGAAAATGTTTCCATATAGGTAGGCCTACAGTAACTGGATGAACAGAACAAATACTTAATATTACTATGCCTACCCTGATAGAAATAGATCAGGTGTTTTATTGTTTGTTTGCTCTCTACTGATCTCTAATGGTAATGGCTGATGCAATGCAGCAATCTTGATGAAATTTGTGGGGAGGGGACCTTTGAAATCCCTGAACTTTCCGGTATTAGACATGCCAAGATTTTGGGTACAATCGAAGATGTATTTGTCATAAATATGGTACTTTTATGATTTGTCATCACAATTATGGAAACCTGTATTTAACATATTTCTACTAGGCGGCTAGACGCATGGGCATGACTATAAAAATAAATGTTGTGTTGTTTTCTTATGCCCGTTTGTTTGAGATTATCGAGCTGCACACAGGCCTACTTCTTCGATAGACAGGCAACGCCAAACTCCTTTTAAACATTTTGGGTGGAGTTTTTTTTCCAATCTGGCAAAGATTTCCAGTGTCTGGAGTTTTGTTACAGGTTCTTCACCCCCCAACGTTTGCTGAAGTTGACCCATTTTCATATATTTGCTGTGTATCTCGGTTTCATCGATGATCGAATCAATGAGGTGGAAGTCATACAGGAACTGTAAAGAATTGGTTACGAATAATTCACGATATACTGAAGGCCTACTACCAGTGAGTCCGTGTTAGGGCCTCTTTTGAGCAAGAATGAAAATAAGTAGGACCAGATGGGTCGTCAGGATTGAGCAAACCTGGGATTTTATAGCAAACTAAACTAAAACTTTTAAACAATGAACTTCCATTAAATTTAGAACCCAACTGGACTTAAGGACAATTGGTAACAAACAGTTATAGTTATAGTAGTAGTAGTGTAGAAGACTCTTGGGCCATCATCTGTTCTTGTCTAAACTAAAGTAACAACCACCAAAACTTGCACTTTAGAACAAAAATGGTACACAACTTCTAAAAACAATCTCGAACTTGGTTACAGTTCAAATTCGAATTTTTAACGTTCACATAAACCTAAACACGTGTTTCTATTTTTCTGCCTTTTTTCATATTTAGACAATAACCCACAATGTGTTGCGAATGGAAGGAAATAAGTTTTTTTTAAGGTCTATTAACTGGAGGCTTAGGCCTAGTTATAACTGCCCACAAACTGATTAGGGACACTTTAGACCTAATACAAAACCAACAAAATAATTGCTACGGTATGCCTACAGTTTTGCATTATTGCAATAACTAACTATACTTACTATTTTATAGTTTTCCAGGTGTGGAAACTCTTCCACAATTATGGTGCAGGAATCTGTTTGTTTTACAAAATCTCGCCGAGAACTAAACGTCTTTTTGACAAGAATCTGAGAGTGAGTGTTCCCTGTTTTGCCAAGTGTCTTCAACTGGGCCGCTATGGCAACATGGTTCTCGGCACTCACGTCAGCATGGCTGAAATGAACATAATTTTGTACTAAACAAAGGCCTAGGTAACATTGCACGTATTTGATACATGGAATCATTATGTTATCTTAAAAAAGCTGATACGTAATGGAGATGTTCAACGATATTTTTTTCAGTGTCGATATCGGCGCAATTTTGCCGATATCGTATCGCGATATCGACATTTTCATTCACATTTTCATTCACGACGTGGGGGAACCCCTGCCCTCCCCATACGCTTGTGGCTGGTTCTGACCAGCACAGGCCTGTCCACCCCTTGTCCCCCGCGTCATCCCTTACGTCCCTCCCTTCGTCTCGATTGGCCAAGTTGCATAAATATGAGACGTTAAACAATATCCAATCAAATCAATTCAACTTGCTCAATTGTTGTATTTTGTGCATCATTGGCCTCCAGATGTATCAGTCGATTCACTGCACTTTTTTCCTGCTTACGAGCATTATTTTGGTTTTATTTAGATTGAGTACCAGGTAACTTTCATATAACCATTGTGCGGCTTCCGCTAAGGTTATGTATCCGTTCACTATCAGTTTATCCAGTTCCTCATGAGATAAAATTGCTGTGGAATCATCTGCATACATCAAGAAGTCACCCAGAGTGATAGAGTCTGGGAGATCATTAACATGGAAGTTAAAAAAAGAAGGACCTAATATTGAACCTTAAGGCACACCCATTTTTAAAGTAGTGCTATCTGATCTAAATTCCTGGTTTGTTCTCCTGTCTGAATGCTAACATATTGTTTCCTGTCATGCAAATACGAATGTATCCATTGTAGTGGATACCCGTCGTCGGGAAACTTTCCCCTTCCCTCTGACTTCCTCCCCGACGGCGACGACAATGACAACACGAACGGATGATGACACAGACGGAGACGACCACGACGTGGGGGAACCTCTGCCCTCCCCATACGCTTGTGGCTGGTTCTGACCAGCACAGGCCTGTCCACCCCTTGTCCCCCTGCGTCATCCCTTACGTCCCTCCCTTCGTCTCGATTAGCCAAGTTGCATAAATATGAGACGTTAAGCAATATCCAATCAACGACACCGTATGGATACATTTTATTAACCAATATTGTAGAATTACACAATCAAACGCCTTTGAAAGATCCATTTGCAAAATCAGCACATGCTTGTGCTGGTCCAACTCACTCAGAACAGTGTCTACAAAATAGGCTATTGCCGACTCTGTAGATCTTTTTTTGTCTGAAAACTTGCTTTTTTTTTTATATTAAGTTATTTTCTTCCATATGTCACCAACTTATCACCCATAGCCATTTCAAATACTTTAGATATTGCATTTAGATTAGAGATTGGTCTGTAACAGCTTGCATCTTTCCGATTCCCACCCTTAAAAATAGGTGTGACCTTTGCTTATTTTAAAGCGTACGGGAATGTTCCCTCATCAAAAGATGTATTTATTAAGTCAGTTAAAGACCTTATCAGCGGATAGGCACATTGTTTTAGTAGGCTGTTTGAGATTCTATCTGATCCTGCAGATTAAAAAAAAAAATTCTTAGTAGAAAGCCAAGGACTTCATTTTCACTTACATGTTGTAACTCGAAGACTATGCCAGAGTCCGGTAGTGGTTTAAAATTTGTTTTGGAATTATTATGTTTCGATCGTGTTCCAATATTTTATTCGGAGCCTCACTAAAGTATTGATTCAACAGACTAACTGCTTCCTCAGTACTAGTTGTTAGCAACCCATCATCAGATTGCAGCTGTAAATTTATTCTCATGTCATCAACTGTTGACTTTCTATTTCTATCTTTGTTTATATATTGCCATAATGTTCTACTTTTACACTTAGACTGTCTAACCTGTTTCCGCAGGGCTTTTGCCTTTGCCTCCAATATTTGTTTTGTAAACTCTTTTTTTATACATCAATATGTATATATACATATATTATATTATATGTTATACAAAGGGGCGAGGCTGTACACAAACAGCCTGACGAGGCTATGAGCCTAGAGACCGTCCCGTATTGGTTCCTGACACGAAGTGATTTTACTGTCCCAGCTCCATTCTCTTGCTGGCGGCGAAATGACAGTACAGCCAGGCGCGCATGCGCAGAAGTAGAATGAATACCGATAGAATGGCAGTAGAAAGTGCGCACAGAAATGGCGCGTATAAATAAAGTTAATAAATGCACAAGAAATATAAATAACTTGAAAACGAATGAACACACTGGTTAATGTACGTCTTCGGTTGCTGACCACAACACTATACTTGCTGAAGGAGCGTTCACTATCAACATTGGAAGGAGGTATCCAGATAGCAGCCAGGCTGGCTGAAGCGAATTCTGGGTGTGACTCTTTCATCGAACGAAGAAGGTCCGACAGTTCCACCTTCTTCATACTTGAGTTTCCTAGCTATTCAATAACCGTTTGTTTCATTACCACATATCTTTCAGAAAAAGTCTGTTTGCCCATTTGTTTGTTGTTCATGATAGGTATATCATTGAAGACTTTTAAGGCCGAAGCCACATCTATTGACGTTTTGGCTAGATTTCGTGGGTCAAACAGAGATCCCAGTGCCCGGAACATTTTTTGAGAAGGGTCGTCATTAATCTGACTGTTAAGTTTAACCAAACACGTGACCCACGCCCCTTATTTGTTTTTTTAGAGTATGCCTGTTCAAACAGGCAACACCTTAAGAGCTGCCGTTACTGTTTCTGAGAAATTACCATCAGCGAGTAGGGTTCATCTCACTGAGAGATCGTCGAGCTTGTCACAGAGAAGATGGGCAGAAGGATTGAGTCATATAGCCATCCAGGTACAAAGTTTATGTCAGCAAGTACCAATTGTTTCAAATTTGTAGGATCAACTTTGTTTCTGACTTGGAAAACCAGGGTAAAAATGTCGTACTTTTGATTTCAAGACAAGTTAAAGTTTTTTTGCAGGCAAAACAGGGGCAAGGCGTCTATTTTTTGCTACTGGGACATTCGAATCAAAAAATTTTGGGGCTCGACATTAGTGAAGTCCAAGTAGGTTGATGGAGTTTTGATAACTGAAATTATTGGGCGGACTGATAATAAGTTGGCCAGGTGGATGAAGTATCTGATCTCTTGGAAGAAACTTCATTTGGGGATGAACCACTGTTTATGCTAACTATTTCTTACAAGAACCCCCCGTTTAGAACAACTTTTCCCTTTTTTAAATTTTTTGTTTATAACAAAATCTGGTTTTCGAAACAAGGTTTTGTCAATTTCCTTCCTTTATTAGTACGACGAAATTTAGGAACTAGAGTTCAAACTTCCCGATTATTATTAACTTTTGCAAATTTCCATCTTTTTAGGTTGTACAAAACGGTCACTTGTGACACCTTGCACTGTTCTACAAGCTGCTTTAGTGTTTTTTTTAACTGTACGAATAATTAGACAATTAATAATGTATCACCAATTAGCTACTTAAGCTCATTAATATGCTGTAAAACACTTGATTTGGACTTTGTTATATCAAATTCTTTTGGGACCATAGACTGTGCAGGGTTATCCAAGAGCTTTTGTGACGATTTAACCGATGTTTTAAAAAGGTCACCACCAAATGGAGTGTCATCATTAGATATAATGTGAACACGCATTTTTGACTTTGTGAATATGTTTGAAAGTCCACTAACATCGGGGACACGAACACTTATACATGTGGCTACATAACCCAAGACATGCAAGTTCTGGACATCTCTGATACAGAAATCAGAACACACATTTTAGACCTCCCCTGTACGGGTGTAAATGGCACAATTAGTATTAGTAGCTTGTTTGTGCTGTGATACTACATTCCAATTACACAATCTATTTGTTGAATTTCAATATGGGGTATTTTTGGGAGCCTGCTGTATGCCTTTCCTGCAATTAACTGGAAAAATCGGGAAGGGTTTGAACATGGTCATTTGCATTCTTTCACGAGAAAGGTAGCGGTCTTTTTCCATTTTGAGTAATATATCTACAAGAATCAACGTTTTGGTTTACGTTCTAAGAAATGGGTTTTTAGTTTATAATGTAATGATTCAACAGTAACATGTTAGTATCAGTAAGTCTAGCATAAACTTCACACTTTACAATTGTATCATGTATGTGGACACGAATCTGCCTTTGCCATGCTCGATGAACATGCCAAATGCACAGGAGATGAACCACGTCGTGACCAAAAACTTTATGGACAGTATTCCAGCCGCTATTGTCGTCATCAGTCATTAATACATTTATTTTAAACTCTGCCGGACACCTAGAATTTGATACTATCGAACATAAGACTAAACACATTGGCATCCTGCTTATTGCTAATGAAATGAGCAACTGGATATCCCATACCAAATTCATCAGGCACAACTAAATTAATCAAGTAAAAGTCATAGTATGTTGTGCCGTGAGTAGCATCTAAAACACAGGGATTTTTTGACAAACTTGTTTCATAACTTCCTATTTGCTTTTGTTTGTATGCCTAGAACAAATAAGTCATTGCTAAAAAACAACATTATCAAACCCTTTGTTCCTTTAATGTGGTAGTCCCTGTGGTTTGTACACAATATCAGGGTTTTTCTCACCTTGGGCTAGTGCATGTACTTTGGCTGCTGTTGAAGTGGCATCACCATCTAACCTTCCATTACTTTGCATAGAACTTTTAATTTGGTTAAAGTACTGCATGTTTACATAATGTTCTTTTCGTGGAGAATAAGACCCATCCCGGTTCTCTAGTAATCCAGCGTCTGCCTCAAGTTCTTTCTTTATTATTTTTGTACTAACCCCCATTGATAAAGTGCCTTCTATAAAAGACCGCACAGAACCTGGCATTTGCTGGTATTTTGTATTTTCAAAAGTTAAAGGGTGGTTGTGTGTAGATATGTAGTCAAGAGTAACACTTCGGCTTGGAAGAACACAAACAGACATGCGAGCAGGGCAATTTGTATTAAGAATTTGACCTTTCTTCCACTTTTGGGAAGTTATGCGGTAATTTTCTGAAGAGTGTGTGTGTGTGAGTGTGTGAACATCAAACTGACAAGTAAAGTTATGATGCCCACGACGTCCTTTATATAAAGCGATGAATTTAACAAACTGTGAACTTTCTTCCTGTTCTTTCCTTATTTTGAACAAACCAAAATCATCAAATTCTTTGAAAACAATTTCAACAGTACAATTCAACATTACAATCATGGTCATCTGTAAGATGTTTAACCATAGCTGTACGGTGATAAAATTCTTTAGAGCAATCTTCAAATAGACAACATGCCTTATTTAACTTGCCCTGCCCACATATTTCTTTTGCTTTAAGTATGAATTCTTATTTTGATAAGTGCTGTTGCAAGCTAAGCAAGTACGAGGGTACTGGATTGCAGATCCTGCACGTGCAGTGTGCCCACGCCCCAAACAGAAGCTTGCGTGTTGCGTGAGGTTGGTGACGGTGGGCGTGGGCGATGCAAGCCACCCTCCCACCGCGGTGCCGATAACGTCCGTTTCCGGGGCACGCCACCAGTTTTCAACCACATCGGGTGAGTGGTTCCGAGAGGTGACACTGGTTTGTAGTGCGCGACCACACGACTCTATTGTCGACGACGGGAGGTGTTTCACGGGGGTGGCGGTGCCTGAGGGCGTTTGCACTTTTTTGGGGTTTCGTGTGTCAATATCGTTCAATCCAGCGCTCCTCCCTTGACCACCTGCCGCAGGTGGTGAAATGAAATGCTGCACGACGACGACAACGAATCTGCGTCGTCGTCGTCGTTGTCGTCGGCGTCGTCAGAGGAGGAGGGAGGAATATGAGCACTCGGCAACGTTATCCCTCTTTCGCAGCGGTGCCATTTTTTGGCATTTCCCAGAACACGGTGCAGATTCGCCCACTCGAATGACTACGCCCCGTACCGCCGTTTGTTGGACCTCTTGTGCGCGCAAATTGTCCCCCCGGCCAACGGTACCCGTGCTAAACTGCTGCCGCATGACCTTGCGCAACGTTGCCACCACGTCCAATGGTGGCCAATAGTGGAAAACGACTAGGCTTTTTTACACTGGCGAGTTCCCGCTATGGGGAGCGGTTGCCCAATAGCCGGGGCAATGTCCCCGTTGGGGCAGTATCGGAAGGGTGGTTGGTGTTGAGTGTGCAACGTTGTCTACCGCGAACACTACCGGCGATGGAGTAAAAAATGCCCGTTACACTTGGGTGGACGCCACGACATTTTGTCTTTTTTACGGTTATGCACACTGTGGACGGAAACAAACGGTGTTTAGAGTAGAATTTTCACCTATGGGTATTTACATTGAGGGAGATGTGTAATAAGATTTCATTGACAAAGGTGTACGTCGCATGCAACTCATCGTTTTATAGTTTTTAGTCGCCATCTGCGTCGCAATTTAAATTTTCACCCCAGGCATTGTTATGTTTGTTGTTGGTTGACCGAGTGCGACGAAAATTTCGATAAACTGTTGGTGGTTTGTGAGATATATTTCAATATTAAATTTTACAATGTGGTGTGAAAATAAACTCGTTGCAATTTTTATAGCTGTCAAGGGCGGTAATGGTTAAACAGTGTTGCACAGTGGATGCTACTTTTCAATGATGCATAATTATAATGTACATAATATACGCACAATACATTGACAAATTTATCATACATGCAATACATTTTAATGGTGTCAACTTTTGCTTTATTTTGCGCAGAGTGAGAAGTTTGACTGTGTTTGCAGTTGTGGAGTGCAGTGGTGTTTTGGGGGTAAATTTACGTGCTTCTCTCATTTGGCGGGCAGCATGGGGTCTGGGGCGAAACTTGGTTAGTTTCATGGTTAACTTTTATTTGATTGCCCGCAACTAAACCGTCGTGTGTATTAAAGTTTGTTTACGCACAATATTACAGTCAGTTTTCAAATAAATTAATAGGATTAAAAATTATAAACATCTTCCAGCACTCGAAACTCTGTAAACAACGTTTTACAACAAGATCATCTCGCCGCCTATATTAAAAACGCGTAACAGTTTGGTCAAACCAATCTATGTATATATTTAATAATCTCTTGTTTTGCAAAAAAAACATTGTTTTTTATGACATGGATACCAATGTGCCTAAAACAAACACTCGTACTCGGTGAAAACCATTAAAAAACAACAGTCTGCAGAAAAGGCAAAACCCTTCCAATTTTCCTTCAAGTAGGAGGAATAAATAAAGTCAATTTGGTGCATTGAGTTCAAGTATGTATTTTGGAAAAAAAATTGTTTATTTTCAGTAATTTCTCGGCATGTTTGAGTTTGCCCTCATTCCAATAACAGTCCAACTCTTTGTAAGTTTCACACCTCTTGCTTATCAAAGCTTAGTGGAAGTAACTTTAAAATAAGAATAATTAAATTTGCTAGCTCATTAAAGTCGGTAGGTCGCCCAATTAACATAAAAACACAAATTACCGGAGCAAATGGGTCAGCAGGTGTCTTTTTACGGTTACTTTCCTGGTCGGAGTCGCTGTCGCCGCTATTGTTCGTACTCTCTGGTTGTTTCCAGATGGCAGATGAAAGCATGTATTGGTCACGTGTTGGTTTTTCAAGCAATTCATAGGTTAGGGTCTGCAATCAATGAGTTTATTCCAGCTGCCACTTGCTGGCTCATCACCTGCGCTGCAAGGTTGACTCGCGTCTTCTGTTGTGATGTAAGGTTAACAAGGGCTTTGCTGAGCTTCACAACTCTCTGAAAGATATTTCTTCTGTCGGCTTCGTACAACTTCATACGTGGTCCAGCTGCTTCACACTTGGTGCTTTGCGGTTTGTGCCAACCAGTCCAGGCTCAGTGGGGTCCAGGGGACGTTGTACTTACAAAAAGCATTACGGAGACTTTTAAGAAGATGGGGCGAATCATAAATTATGGCAATGTCTTCAGAATTGATTTGAAAGCACTTGCGAAACTTAGGAAGATGAACAGGAAATATTGTTCCGGGTGGTTCCCTGGTCGCAAATCCCGATTTGAATGTGAAGCTTTGTGTCCTGTAGACAGGGGCGTAGGAACGGGGGGGGGGATGGGGGGGAAAACTCCCCCCATTTGTTGGCTTGACCCCCCCACTGGGGGGTCAAGCCAGGTATGGGTGACATTTGTAACTTATAGCTTGTTGGGTGATTTTTTGGGGTTTTTACTACAGTCGGGCTTTGCAAACAAAAAGGAAGATTTTTGTTAACATTTTTTAGAAAGATTAAGTAAGAGGGCGTGATTTGCGAGGGCTAGACTAGACTAGTATATAGCCATCTGATTTAAGGGCTAATATTCATTATATTTTGTGTGCAGTGTTTTCACTCCCAAGCAGACTGTCGACCGATTTCAGTCAGGTAATCAATTTCAATGCAATATTAGCTTCAAAATGTAAGCCTGTTCATAATTAAAATTGCCTGAAAACGTATTTAGGCCACCTATCAAGAGCACCTTTTAAAAAAATCTCGCCTTCGGCGAAATAGCCTCCGGCGGCTAGGGCTTCGCCCACACCCCCGTTTGCCCGCCTAACCTCGTAGTCAACTTAAGTATGACCCCCCCCATAAAAAAATAGTTCCTACGCCACTGCCTGTAGAGACTCAATCACCTGGACAATAATTGTTCTCTACTAAAGAGTGCGTCACAGGCTGTTAAAACTTCTTGCGTAAACCACGTATCATGAAAACAAGTGCATAGTTTGCAATCTCCTTTGTCCTTCCCATGCTCCCGTAATCTTCATAGCCAACAATCTGGTCCAGCTTCTTGGAGTATTCTTGGAGTATATTGTATATTTCATAATAATACGTGGCCCTGGGCCAGATTAAAAATGAGACTGTTCACGGCAGAAGTAGAGTTAAATCAGTCATAATGATTTGTAGTTTACGTCGTATTTCGATTGCGCTGCCACCTGAAAAAAATATTACGAGTTACGACGCATATAAGCAAAAATAATTGCCGCGACGGGAAAAATACCGAAAGTGAGATACTTAAGGCTCCTAGCCCAATTAAATTTCAAAATAGGACACCCCTCAGTTCAAGGTCGATGAAGTACTTTTTTATCGATAGTCAAACATTAAACACCGCTTCAGCCCTCAAGGTCGTATGACGTACTTTATATTGATGTCAACATCGTTTGCCCGGGGCCATAAAATTTCCCAAACTCGCACCCTTCTCGGGGTCTGGCCCGTGATAAAAAGGATTTTTTAACTCCCTGAAACTAAGGGGCGAGCTCGGGTATCTTTCGGGGAATTTTCCCCCTTTCCCCTTTGACTACCTCCCGACGGCAAACGACAATGACAACACGGGGGGATGGGAAAACCAAAGGGAAAAACCACACGGGGGTGAACCCCGGGCCCTCACCAAACGCTTGGGGCTGGCTCTGACCAGCACGGGCCTTTTTAACCCCCCTTGTCCCCCCGTGTCACCCCTTACGTCCCTCCCTTCGTTTTGATTACCCAAAATTTCCCTAAATGAAACGTAAACCCTATCCAATCAATCAATGGGCCCCTGCAGTCGGGCTTTTGTTCCTGTAACAGTCGACGTGTTTTGTGTCCCCCTTCGTTTGGCCCTTGTTGAATCCCCAAACAGTCACAGAGAAAAGTTTCCCGTCCCCTCTAACAAAAATGATGTGATTCTCGTTAAAAAATTATTACAAATTATTTTATTTTTCTGGTGGGGGTTGGGCAAAACCGGGAAATGTCTCCAGATGGTTGTTTACGTTATGTTTTATGTTCCCTCCCCCACACCCCTTGACATTGGGGTCCCCCGGACAAATACGGGGCCCTTACGAAACTTTGGTTTTTCCCCTGAGGAGGGTTTTTTATTTTCTTATTAGCATTAGGCTTAGATCAATTTTGGTTCAAGGTTTAAATAGTCTTCCCCTGAGTCTGAATGGTATTTTCCCGGTTGGGTTATTTTTCCCGGAAAACCCCGGGAAAGTCACAAATTTCGTCAAAAATGACTTAAAAAAGGGGCCCAAATGTCTACGTTTTTTGAGGGGAAAAGCGATTGAGGGGGTTGAAGACCTTGGAGGGGTCTGTTCCCAAATTTTTAATTGTAGACAAAAGTTTTGCGTGAAAAATGTTGTTTGGGAAATGTTTTCGGCCCAAAAGTTATTTGGTTCCCGAGATAGGGCCTAGTCTTGAAAATTCAGACCTGGGTATCTTTTTCCCTCGTGTATTCCCTTTTAAATCATTTTTTCTCTTGTTGGTTTAATTTTAAACCGTTATACTATGCCAATAACAATTTTTTAAACCTGAAAAATTTGTTAAACATCAACCGTTAGGGTTTGTACCTTTGATTTTTAAAAAAGCAGGGAAAAAATCTATGCAAAAACCCGGAAGCAAAAAGCTAAAGCAACGCACGACTTTTTGGTTGGCATAGACAGGTTTTTTGGGGCATTTCCCTGAAAGGTACAAAAAGTGTAAATTTTTAATTTTGACCCCCAAATTTCCCTTGGCACGCGCCCCGTCCTGGGCGGCTGTCCCGTGAACAGTTCGTGCATCTGCTGCCAGTAACCCTTAGGTTTTCGCACAGCTTGCCACTTCCGCCGCACTGATGCTGCGTCCCAAAGGGGAAATTTTGGGGTTGCCTACCCAGCATTAACAAATACATATTCTCTAAAAAAATTTTCCCCTTTCCCTGGGGGTTGAAAAAACCGACCCAAACCCGTCTCGTCATTAGCAATTAAAATCGATGCCCCCCAGATTTTTATACTTTTTTGCTGAGAAAAAGCGCCCTGTCGGGCCCCGTATTTCCAATAAGGATTCCTAAGATTCTTTTTAAACCGGGCGAGCGTTTTGTTAAGTTTCGATACGGGGATCCTCGATTAAATCCCCGACCATGTCGCCAAAGTTTACACGTATTTAACCTGGGGCATTTCTTTAGTAGGCCAAATGCCCAGTCCACTTCAAATTTTGGTCCCCAAACGGGCAAAAATGACAACACAAACTCTCATTGGCCTATTCCCAATCCCGGGGTTGCAAATTCTGTTTATTTGGCAAGTGAAACGAGGGACTAAATGTTAAATGAAAGAGATTTTTTCTTTGGGTTTGGGAAAAGTGTGGTTGAAATACAAAGGTTTGTGAAATTTTTTAAAGGTATCAACCCAAATCCAATGCAGAAAAAAACCCCTCGTCTTTAAACGACATTTGACGTTTTTTTTATAGTAATTACAATTCCCAAAATTGAATTTTTCCTTTTTGGGGAAAAAGGGGTTTTACCCTGAGTAGCTGACACCATTTAAAAAAGGGGAATACACCTTTAAACTCCGTCAAAAGCTTTTCTTGGGACCCCTTTCTATCGTTTTCTGGTATCTATTTTTTTTTAAGGGTTTTTCTGGCGTCACCTCCTTTAAAACACGCGTCCCAAAGTTTCATTCTCTCTAGCCGCCCATGACTGAGGGGCCCTGAAAGAAAAAAAATAAATTCCCCCCTGTATATGTGATATGAAATTTTTTTACACACACACAACCTTCTCAGCATCTGGTTTTTGGGCCCCGTCCCATCTTCCTTTTTTTTGTTGTCATACTTACTGTTTTAATGAAAGAATGAAAGAATTAATTTTTTTTTCCAAAACAGTTTGAAAACATTACCCTACATTTACATAAAGGTTTAAAACATTTTTCACTGTTTTAAAGGGCCCCCTTTTAATCTTCTGTGGGGAAAATTATTTAAAAAAATAGGGAAACTCGGGATTCCGGGGTTGCGAAAACTCGGGGTTTGGGCCCTTCGCGTTTTAAGGGGAGGCCCCCCTTTTTTTTTTTTAAAACCAAGCTTTCCCCCAAAAAGGGGACCTAAGTTCTCCATGTTCGTAACCTTTTGATCATTCCCATCTTTTTAAAAATGAATACTGCAAACAAAAGCGGGAGTTTCCCCCATTTCTTTCCCTGCAAATTTTTGGGTTTTTGGGCATCCCATCCCAGTTTTAAAGGGCCCTTTAGGGATTTGTTGGAAATTTTGTGTTTTTTTTTATTTCAAAAAAAATTTTTTTTAAAAGCTCCGGGGTTTGGGAAGGGGCTCCTCTGTAAATGGGCTTGGTCCTTCAATGACGAGCTTGGGAGAGCATTGGTAATGGTGGGCACTTTGTAAAATCCCTTTTTGGCTGCAGTTGTAAAGCAAAACCCAAATATCGAGTCCTTTTTGGGGCAAAAGGTTTTTGTTGTGGCTTGTCGTCTGTCCCAAAAGCTTTGGGGGAAGGGAAAGTAGGGGCAAAACCCCCTTTCTTCATTGCTTTTCCAAATCTCCCAAAATTTTCTTCGGATAGCCTTGCCGTAGTAGTAACTGTAGGGGAGTCTATGTGTTTACTGTAAGCGACCCTTACCGGATAAGTACTTCTGATCCGCAAAGCCATTTTTCCCCTTTTTAAAGTTGTTCTCAAGTTGGGGGCCCGTCTTGCCCCCTTTGCTTCTTGGCCGGGGCCCGATAAAAACTCTAAACCCTTTTCCCCCAAACAACCCGTTTCCATTCGGGTCCACGGCTACACAGCATTGGGAAAGGGCCCCACTATCACCCCTCCCCTTTGGGTGTTTTTCTTGTAGCGAAGGGTTTTTTTTTTCTTCCCAAAATTTGGGAAAAAACCAACGCTCCGGATACCTCCATTCCGCCCGATGCCCTTTTAGTTGTTTGAAAACCCCCTTCATGTGTTCTCTTTTTCCCCCGTTTTATACTCTCCTGAAGTTTTTTAAACCCTTTTGAATGACTTGCACAAAAATGGAGTATTTTAAGCAAACTTCCGTGTTGACTTCCTTTCCAACGTTAAAAAAAATTTCCAAAATTTAAAGCGTAAAATATGTGGCTGCGCGCATCCCCGTTCATTTACCCGTAATGGTGTATCACCATCTTTCCCCCAAAATTTCCAAACTTAGTTTTATTTAGCTGCACTTTCATTTTTTGGCCTAAAACACATATTCCCGGGAGCCTTATGTAATGTAAAATTGTACGGTTTAAAAGTTTGTAAACCCGGGGGAGTTTTATCCAAAAATAGCACTGACAAAGGTGCTTTAAGTTTTTGGCCTTTTTCCTTACAACTTCTCAAAACACTCACACCATTCTCATAGCCCTGCCCCAGCTTTGTGTTGACGTCAAACATGCCCTAGCTCTCAATTTTTTCAGAAAAGGGATAAATTTTAGTAACCTCATTAAAACGGGCACAATTAAAAATAAGTTTAGAAAAACCCAAACCCTTTTTGGGATCCAAAACTTTGCTGATGATAAGCTTTCCGCATGTAATTTACCAAAAAACAACTTGTGATTCCCAAACCAAAATTTTCAATAAATTAAGTGATATTAAATAAATTAAGTTAAATAAGTTTCCCTTTATCATATTTTATATTTTCAGTACCCCCGTTCGTTTCTTATTTTTCACCCCCGGGCCCACTTTTCTAGTAAACTTACCTTTTAGACCATTTATTTGAAACTAGGGGTATTGACGATAAAACGCTCACAAGATAGAGTAAAAAAACAAAAAATCTGAACCAATACCAAAAACCCCGTGTTTTGTATTTATTTTTTCCCCATACTGCTTTTACCTATCGGCAACGTTTAACTAACCCCGGTTTTCGCTCAGTTTTCTCCCCCCAAATCCAAAACAACGTAGCGGTGGAATTCATTTTAAAATTTTGGGGGGAAAAACAATCAAAATCCCAAAATTGGGGGGAAAACCCCAGCCCAAAAAAAATTTTTTTTAGAACAAGGAAAAAGGAAAATTGTTCAAAATTTTTTTAAATTATTATTCAGAGGAAACGAAAGATTTTAAAGTGCCAAATCTTTTCCTGTGCTTAATAAAACAAAATTAGTTTGGTTTTAAAAAAAAAAAATTTCTTAAAAAAAAATTCCTAAGGGTTAAAGACCCCTTTTTTTTTAAATTTATATTCACACTTCCTATCCCAAAAATGTGGGCTATCCATAATACTTTTGTTAGGGGCCCATGCATCATAAATTCCGGGTAATATAAAAAATTAACCCACTATAAGCCCATTAAAAATTATTACCAACAATTCCTGAACAGTATGTACATAGTTGCAAAAAACAGATAATTTTAAGTTTGGACAATTAAAAGTAATTTTTGGGAATTTGTTTGCGAATTTTGGGTTTTAAACACGCGCCGACGGCACCGCTCGGGGAAATTAACGGATTTCGTCTGCGCGGGCTGGACGCAAATGCGTCACCGGGAAATTCCCCGACCCCGGGTAAAGGGAAAAATATTGGTTTATGGAAATTTACCCTGTGTTCACCCCTCCTTTTCCTTACTTTTGTAGTTTTTTTTGTTATCTCTTCTCTTTTTGATTAAACCTCGCGTTCAGGGTGATACCATACGGAGCGACGACGACGTGGGGGAAACCCCCGCCCCGGGAATATCCCAAACAATCTTCACTATTAACGGAAGCAAAAGAATTTTTCGTCCCCCCCAAAATTTCACGGGGCCCCCTTCCAAATTTTCATCTTTTTTTCCTTAACTTTTTTTTTTTTTATTGTAAAAAACCCGGGCCCTATTATAGAACTAGGAAATTGCTATAAGCTATTAAATACTCATCATAAAACCCTGCTGTTTTTACGCATTCCATTATTGAGCAGGATATTGACGATAAAACGTACAAAAAGTAAACAAAAAACATCTGACAATCATCAAAAACCCTGGTTTGTATTATTTCCGCATACTGTGCTACTATCGGCAACAGTATTAACTAACTCGGTTGCAGCTCAGTTGCTCAGACAGTCAAGAACAACGTAGCGGTGGAATTCATTTGAAAAGTAGGCGGGAAGACAATCAAAATCAAAATTGGAAAACCACAGCAAAAAACATATTTTAGAACAAGGAAGAGGTAATCCTGTCAAATAAGAATTTTGGAGGAAAAAATTGCGATGTCGCTGAATTTTTGCAGAGACCTTCCTTAAATGATACTTATCAACATACTAAAACTCCCCTACAATCGGACTGGAGCTTCGGCCGCCATATTGGAAAATGGCGGCCAAAGGTGTTTGTTATCGAATATCTCCAAATTGGTTTGAGATAGACAAAATACCTCAATGGCAGAAATATTCCCCATTTATTTCCCTACAAAAACAGGGGGCTTCTATAATTTTGGTAGGGGCAACGGTAACGTCACAAAATCGTGGTTTATATGTTGCTAATTGGAGTACCAGCTTATTTCCAAATTTTCACGCCCACATCAAATAATGCCCGGTAAATCCGTAAGAAATCGATTTAAATACAAAAGGACTTTTGTACGGGGTTCATGAAAGCTTCCATTAGTATTTTAAAAAATCAGTTCTGCGAAATCGGATTTTGCATTTACCCGGAATTGGGGTTTTTCCATTGTTGGCATTTCCTAAAAAATGCCATATTTTACTGTCCATTAATAAGCACTAAATAGCATTGGAGGAAAAATTCTTTCTACGCACATTGAAATGACTTAAATAATGATCCGATTACAACCAAAGTTTAAATCCAATATGGCTGCTAATTCCTAATATTCACAATATGAATACTGTTTTTGTGCTGTTTTGACACTCTTTTTGTTACATAATTCACTTTGATGTTGTGGATATTAGGAATTAGCAGCCATATTGGATTTAGACTTTGGTTGTAATCTGATCATTATTTGAGTCATTTCAATATGCGTAGAAAGAATTTTTCCTCCAATGCTATTTAGTGCTTAATAATGGACAGTCAAAAAGGGCATTTTTTAGGAAATTCCAACAATGGAAAAACCCAAATTCCGGGTAAATGCAAAATTCTATTTCGCAGACCTGATTTTTTAAAATACTAATGGAAGCTTTCATGAACCCCGTACAAAAGTCCTTTTGTATTTAAATCGATTTCTTACGGATTTACTGGGCATTGTTTGATGCTGGGCGTGGAAATTTGTAAATAAGCTGGTACTCCAATGAGCAACATTTAAACCACGAATTTGTGACGTAACCGTTGCCCATACCAAAATTATAGAAGACCCCTGTTTTGTAGGGAAATTTAATGGGGATTATTTTTACCATTGATATATTTTGTCTATCTCAAACCAATTTGGAGATATTCGATAACAAACACCTTTTGGCCGCCATTGTCCAATATGGCGGCCGAAGCTCCAGTCCTATTGTAGGGGAGTTTTAGTATGTTGTTTAGTATTATATAAGGAAGGTCTCTGCAAAAATTCAGCGACATTTCAATTTTTTCCTCCAAGCGTCAATATACGATCTTATTTGACAGGATTAAGGAAAATTGTTCAAGTTTTAATATTTATTCAGAGGAAACGAATGATTTTAATGTGCCAAATCTTTTCCTAGTGCTTAATAAAACAATATTAGTTGTTGAAAAAAAAAAATTACTTAAAAAAAATTCCTAGGTTAACGACCCCTTTTGTTATAATTTATATTCACACTATCACTATCCCAAAAGTGTGGGCTATCACAGTAATACTTGTGTGGAGGCCCTATGCATCATATTACGGCTAATATAAATAATTAACTACAATAAGCCCATAAAACTTATCTACCAACAATTCCTGAACAGTATGTACATAGTTGCAAAAAGCAAGAAAGTTTTAAGTTTGGACAATGAATAGTAATTTGGTAATTAGTTTGCGATTGTGGGATTTAATCACGCGCCGAGCGGCAGCCTGCTCGGGGAGATGAACGGGACTACGTCATGCGCGGACTGGACGCAAATGCGTCACCGGAATGCCAGACCTGGGTAAGGAAGAATATTGGATCATGGATTCACCCTGTGTTCACCCCTCTGTTTCCCTACTTATTGACTAGTTTTCTGTTATCTCTTCTCTTCCGATTAAACCTCGCAGTTCAGATGATGACACAGACGGAGACGACGACGACGTGGGGGAACCCCTGCCAGGCAATATCCAATCAATCATTCACTATTAGCGGAAGCAACAGAATTTTCGTCCGACAAATTGCACGGGGCTTCATTGTCATCTTCTAACTCATTGTAGAACGCGTGATGAATGTGTGGTATGTTTTGCAACAGATCCTTGAGATCTTTTGGTTTTAAAGGATTTATTTTACGTGGTGAGTCGTAGAGCAAATCTTCCTTGATGGTCCCCAAGTTTAACATACGCCCACGAATCTTGGGTTTAAAGTCGACTTCTATAAAGTCACTGTCTTCGTCGAAATCATATCGAAAGGCCATTGTGTACAGTTTGTTTTTTACAAACTTCATCCACTGTATTTTTAGCCATTGAACTTGCACCCCTTCATCGTTCTTCTTTCTGTTGACAAGGCAACGATTAATCTTATCAGTAGAAAAAAAGTGTTCTTGTTTCATTTCGTGCACAATGAATGGGTGTTTTCGTTTACATAAACGTACATGGTTGTTCCAGTCTTGGGGCACGTTGATAGAAGTGTTGTGTTTTCTAGCACCTTCGATAACTCTGTAGTTTGCGTCGTTTGGTAAAAAGCTATGGCCAGAGATCATGAATTTGTGTTCCATTACTTCAAGACTAAGGTTAGGATCCTGCAATACTGAGTTGAAACAACATAGAAATTACGATTTTGTCCGGAACAGCAATCGCTATATGCGATTACATGAGTGTGTATGTACATGTTTACATGGGTCCTGAAACCTTGACATGCTCCAAGTTTTCAATCTTGAAAACTTGGGAAAGTAATTTAACTTGATTATCTAAAATAACAAGACCCTACCAATGTTGGCTTTATTACGCATTTTTAAATAAATGGATAGTGATTTGCTTCTGCCAAAATGTAAAAAGCAATAGGGATCTCCATAGACCACAAGCGGTCATCTATCGACGCTAATTGTTTTGTATTGTACACTGCTTGTATTGTGTTGTACACTGCTATTTAAAAATGCAGTCCTGTTCCCGGCGACAGGTGAAAATTTATATTCTGAATACTGATTAGTGATTGTGATACATTGTACGGATCTAACGGCTAATAAACACTCTACTCTCTAAAATTAGTATTGTATTTATTAGTGAATGATAGCATTTGATTTCTTGACCTGTGTGTAGCACTTCTTGACCTTTGTTCAGGACTATGGCGGCTGTGTGACCTATGCCTACGATTGGGGGTGCTTGTTCTTCGTGAATGCCGGCTGTGTGGCCTACGTGTAGGGCTCAGAGGGCTGCGGCTTCTGCTGCCACGGCGCTTAGCACGAGCGCGCAGTGCCCGTCCTCCATCACGGTCCCTGGCATTCGCCAGCCATATTTTCAACACTTTATCAATGTCGCTGACTTTAGTGGTTGGGGAGTTGGTTCTCACAGCAACTGAAAGTACAGTACCGAAAAGGTTAAAATTACAAAATGGAAGTCCGTTAAAAGTCACAGTCAAATGGCTAACCAATGTGGTTTGCTAGCCACACTTACTGAAAATATCTTTAAATAGGCCCAATTTCAAATTTGTATTAAAAAAATCTTAATTGCTTAGGAGCCAGCGGTTTAGCCGAGCTCGTTTAACCGGTTCCCACTCGAACACCGAAGTTAAGCAGAATCGGGCGTGGTCATGGGTAGAGTGGGTGACCGCTCTATCCTGAAACTCATGTATACCGCTGGTTAGAGCAGATGGAGGGTTCGAAAGCTAGTGTAACGGCTTCGTTCTCCTTGACGTCTGCTCGGCAGTCCGGGTTAGTGGAGGAACCTATACGACTGTCAAAGTTACACCGTCCTGTCGGATGGGACGTTAAGCCGTTGGTCCCCTTGGTACTTTTCGAAAGGAGTAGGCTACGTGCCGGTACCGGGTTTCCCCTCCTCCCTTCTGTTCATACTTCATCCTCATCTATCACCACTCATCGTCTCGATTAGCCAAAGTGCATAAATATGAGACGTTAAGCAATATTCAATCAATCAATCAATCATTAATTGCTTAGGCTTTATCATGCCAAACTACACCATATTATGTATGATTCTGGATTATCCTTGACAACTTACGATAGATCATGTTTAGAACATTGGGAAACATTTTGATGGAAGTTTTTCCTGCAGATCCCACCCAGTTTATCTTCATTGCCAGCTCCTTAGGCAGAATTTGACAACCAATGGTTTTAATACAATCCTTAAGGCTACGTCCACCAAAAGCACTTAAGAATTTAACCTGAAATATAAAAAACAAATATAAGCAGTGAAGCACATACAATTATGAAATAATGTGTGGTGGTAGGGTTTTAAGTTTTCTAAATTGTAGGGATGTGCTAGTATAAAATTTTCAAGTAGGCCTACAGCTTGCACTGGATTTGCATGGTTTACCGGACAATTACACATTCAAGTTTACATAACTCAAGATTGGTTAGTACGCCTACAATGACAACGTTTATCGTGCATGTAAGCTGAGCTCATATTGGCTCGGTATGTAGGCCTACTGTATTTTATGTTTCAGTTTAATAATGTTCACAAGATTCAGTGCATAGGCCTAGTGAATTACGAGCTCAGATAGGACTGAAAAGAGGTACTACGTACTACTACTAAGCCTACTAGACCTACCTACTTCATGAAAGATTTTTAGGAAATGAGGGAATATTTAGTAAAATTTGATATTTGAATTTACCCTTCTTCCCAGTTCAGCAGAATCTTTTAATATTGCATTTAAGCCTGCCAATTCCTTCACATTACGGCATGGTAGGCCATCAAAGTGGTGGTCTACAGGTAATGGTGCGTCGTTACCATTAATCCTTGGTTCCTCGTTACGGTTTGCCGCCGCTTCTTGCAACAAGCTGGTGTTTATACGAACTTGTCTTGATAAATCCCCCAGTAAACCGAACATTCGGTCTATCACAACTGCAAAGAGTAAGTGTACATCTCAGTGAAGGCCTAGGCCTATATTAGACAGAAAAGATTTAACTCTAGGTATATATGTTCATTTGGGCCTAAATATCAATTTGCAATATTAGCTACCCACCTGTAGGACCCTAACGGTATTCAAATGTTTAGAATATCCTTCCCTACCCACTTTCTTAACCCATAGACCTAATACTGTTAGTGATTGCCGTTTGATAACAAACCCTCCAAAAAAACAAATTTTGTTGAAATAAAACTAGGAAAACGCTAAAGTCCCGCCGCGTTGATGGATGAGCTTTTTAAAGGTTTTAGTTTGCATGGGATATCTTTACTTTTGCAAGTGCTTTGTTTTGCTGCCTACGCATTGTAGGTGAATGTTGTCAAGTTTCTTTTGTTCATTGACAATTGATATTATTTACCGGAAAAAACTTGGAGTAAAAGCTTCATTTCTACGGATACTGGCTAAATTTTACCACTTCTTCTTTCAAAAGGTACTACAATAACCATAACCTTAATGTCCATGTATAATATGAACGTTGTAGCCCCACCCGTTTGGTCAGAATTGGCCCAAATGGCACGAAAATATCGCACAAAAAGTCAAAAAACGTATATTAAAAGCTTTATTTCTCTCGATTCTGGCTAACTTTTTCAACTTTTTCTTTCAGAAAGCATTACATCACCATTACCTTAATGTCCATGTGAAATATGAACGTTGTAGCCCCACCCGTTTGGTCAGAATTGGCCCAAATGGCACGAAAAAAACGCCACTAAAAATCGAAAAAAATCGTAAAAGTACGATATTCATGAGAAATATTTCTTCGATTGTACCCAAAAACGTGGCAAGTCTAAGTTCAGAGAAAACGAAGGTCGTGTCAAATTTTCATCAAGATCGCATATGCCGTTTGCCCGGTAGAGAGCGAACAAACAGACGGAAAAACAAAAAAAAAAAAAACAAACAAACAAAAAAAAAAAAAAAAAAACAACGGAGCTAAATTTTTTGGGGGGTCGGTGAAATTGAAGTCTTCGCTTCGCTCATCCAATTATAATTTTTTTATGAACTTGATTGAAGTTTTCAGTTTGTAGTATTTGAAAATTAAAATATAAAAGGAGCATAGTAATATCTGCCTATACAAAAGCTTTTGCCACATAGCAGTCAACATCACAACATAAGACTATGTAGGGCCCTATAGTAGATTCTCAGTTACCGGTAGGTATAGGGATGCACATCGATACTTCATTATCGATTATCAAAATGGTAATGTATTTATCGAATCGATATTATCGATATCACCAACAATCATGGAACCTCAAGTATGGCAAGTGTAAGTCAAAACAATACAATCACGTTTCATTTGCTGCCTCGCTGTCTTCGATGTCATATGTTTGGCTTCCATTTTTGACTGATACGGTACCTCATTTCTAAACATAAATCTTGAGTGTGACACCATCAGCCCAGCCAGTGCATGGCGCAACGTGAGATAATTTCCGTCTTTAGAGTTTGGGTCGTGCCACTATTGACCAATTATTTGATATTTCGATAATCGATAATGAATTTTGGTTATCAAAACAATATTGATTATTGATCGATAATATCGATTATCGTGTGCATCCCTACCGGTAGGTACTATTTTCACTATTTCATGCTTCATCACATTATTAAACAATATAGTCCTCTATGCCCTACATTAATGACCTTGTTAGTTTGGTTTACATATTTGTTCCGTAGACACGGTTTTAGCTACACAAATGGGGGTGAACCAACAAATATAAGTAAAAACTGGAACTACCAGGGGGGTGGGGGAGGGCGAAGTACTTTGGAATTGCCCCATATATTTGTTTTTTGTCGTCATGCTTTGAAAAGGTGTAGGCCTATATGTATTTAATATTTACTGGACAGTGTAGACACAATGTATTCAATTTATATTTCTATATTGCATTTGAGATCTTACAAACAAGAAAAATTTGGCTCAAATTAAAAAATTCTTTCAGAATGCAAGTTGGTTTAGAAAATTTAAACTGTGTTTATAAAAAGTAACTAGTCTAAAGGAAATAAAAGTAATAGTTGCATAATAGTAATAGTACCTAATTACCTAATACCAATTGACTTTAAAATAGAAGTGCACACATTGTTATGTACAACACATACTACATATTACTATTATGTTTTACAGTATTTCACAGGATCACAAGCCAGCTGACAAGAGCAAATATTTCAGCCTAAAAAGATATAATTTCGGCCAGGTCTTGATAGTTGGCGGCCTTCGGCCACCATATTGGTGGAATCTCATGTTACACATCAGATGATCTGATGAAATTTATTCATGAAGTAAGACATATCAAAATCACAATTCATCTCGAAACAGAATTCAACGCTTTCCATATATGTTAGATTAGGTACGGTATTGAAAAGAATCAATAGGTACATCCAGAAATAAATATCAGAATTTAGGGAGGGCCCCTGTAGAACCGTGCTTGCTGTACAGAGGACTTAAATGCATTTATAGTGTTTTAATATTATGCATAGCTCCGCAATGAATGAATGCATTATTGGGGCTTTACGTCTTGTATTTATGCAAACAAGCGCTAACCAAGACGATGGACTATGATGGATGATATATGAATTAATGATGAACCTAACCAACCAATGGGGAGGACAGAGGAGGAGGAAAAACCCGTGTTGGACAGATCCAGCTATGGGAAAGGGGAGGCAAGTATCACTAACGACTGCCAGAGCTCCCCTCTATGTTCGGTAAAAATTACTCCCCTACTTACTAGTTAAAATTTGCAAGATGGATTTTGTCTCTTTTCTCACCTTTTACATTGAATAGAGGAGAAATGCTCTGAAACCCTGCCCTCCCCATATGCTTGTGAGCTGGTTCTGACCAGCACAGGTCTGTCCCCCCTCGTTCCCCCCGCGTCATCCCTTACGTCCTCCCTTCGTCCGATTAGCCAAGTTGCATAAATATGAGACGTAAAGCAATATCCATCAAACCAAACCTGATCTCCCGCCTCGGTCGTTTGGTCTGGGTCTACGCACCACTTCTTCCGTCCTGAGCAGACGTAACAACGCCTCCCTTACCGGTCGATCTCTGAGTCGATCGTCATCGAATCCACCGACAGATCAGCTGCCGTGGATGCTACCTCATGCATATTACGTTAGTGACGGGTGGACGACCGGATGGTTCACCATCAATGTCGTTTCGCAAAGCACATAGTAACTTGATATTTGCCAGCACCAGTCGATGCCTAAGATTAACTTGCGGACGAGATCCGTCACCACTAGACAAGTTATCTCCATAATCTGACTATCAATACATAACTCCAGGTACACTGCTTAGTGACACGCTTACTGCGCTTACTCGTGGCGCCCACGATGGTCACCCCTACTACCGGCAGGATAAGTAACTTCGGATCCTTTGCACGCAGCTCCTCGAAGAGTACCTCAGACATACATGTAACTTCGCTTCCCGTATCGAGAAGGGCGGTTATCACCGTACCATTTACCCCGACGGCGCACTCTACGCATGGTGGGAAAGAGCTTCTTTTATTCTCTTCTTCCTCTTCGTCTTCCGCCAACAACTCTTGCCTATGATCGGCGAAGACCGTGGTCACACTTAGCGGGATAGTCGTTGTTGTCGGGCACTGGGTGTGTTCCAGGCCGACCGCTATTGGTTTCCCGCACCTGCATTATTAGGCGGCAGTCCGCCGCTTGCCATGTCCAGTCGTATCGCCTGCGCCTGCACGCGTCGAGACGTGGCGCCTTGCTCTCCTCTCTCGTGGTGCGCCGGAACCGGTGCGCAGTGGCTCGCTGTTTCTCTCACCTCGATCGCCGCTCCTGCCTCGTTCGCCCACGTGGTACGGCTGCGCGCGCTGCATGCCACTGCCTTCTCCACCTCCGCGCCCTTGCTCGTTCGAACCTCGGTTACGGTACCGGTCCCTGTATTTGAACGGCCTGTTGCGGTCAAAACCTTTTCCCGATGAGTGGGTAGGATTATTGCCTTCTCGATAGTTCTCGCTAGTTAGTTGATTTTCGCCCGAGACAGCAAGCTTGATGTTTTCATTTTCCATTTGCACACATATGCTAACGAGTTTTGACGGAGAGTCTTCGGAACGTAACAGTGCAGCTGTAACTGCCTCGCGGAAGTGACCGCGAAGAATCGGCGCCAGTATAATGGTCGTCTAAAGGGTAGGTCAAATAGCTGTTCAACTTTATCAGTCTACTACAGTATGTAGACATAAGCCCTAGTCCCGGTCCATACTTTCCGTTGCATATGTACTGTCTCAGCTGTCCCGCTCTACCACCCCCCAGTACTTTTCCAATAGAGCTTCCTTTAGATTTGGGAAAAGTCGGTCAGATTGATCTCTCTGAGCCAGGTGAGTACTGGTCCGTAGCAACACTGAGCTGCTAGGTTAAGCTTAGAACCCTCACTCACGCGATATATCACAAAACGCTTTTCGAGTATATTCAAAAACTCGACAACTTCTCGCGGGTTTTGGCCCGTGAATAGGGGAGTTTCACTCCCTGAAACTAATGGCGAGCTCTGGGTCGTCGTCGGGGAAACCCTTCCCTTTGACTACCTCCCCGACGGCGACGACAAAGACCACACGGACGGATGATGACACAGACGGAGACGACCACGACGTGGGGGAACCCCTGCCCTCCCCATATGCTTGTGGCTGGTTCTGACCAGCACAGCCGGTCCAGCCCTTGTCCCCCGCGTCATCCCTTACGTCCCTCCCTTTGTCTCGATTAGCCAAGTTGCATAAATATGAGACGTAAAGCAATATCCAATCCAAATCCTGCGGGTGCATTCCTGCCTTCGTGTTATTAAAACATATACCCTCTCGTGCAAGTTTTTCGCTGACATATCGCTGGCATATTTCCAGACTGTTCTATATCCGTTCCGTGTCATTCGGAGATAAAGGCGTCTAAATGTTCAGTATTTTTTTCCCATGCCCCTATCAAAGATTAGTGGCTGAAAATTTCACAGAAGACACCTTTCGACATGCAGTTATGATAACCCACTTCAAAAAGTAGAAAAAATGATACAGTTTTAATACAGGAATTTTTTAAAGTTTTTTCGCATTGGATATGGAACAAATGGACAGCGGCTGGGACTGTTCAGTGAACGCGCTTTGTTCTATATCCACATTTAATTCCAGACTGTTCTATATCCGTTCCGTGTCATTCGGAGATAAAGGCGTCTAAAGGTCCAGTTGTTTCCCATGCCCCTAAAATAGAGTCTGAAAATTTCACAGAAGACACCTTTTGACATGCAGTTATGATAACCCACTAAAAAAGTAGAAAAAATTAAACAGTTTTAATACAAAAAGTTTTTTCGCATTGATATGGAACAATGAACAGCGGTTGGAACTGTTCAATGAAGGTGCTGTGTTCTATGTCCACATTTTTATTATTACTCCCGTATACATAACAATAGCTTGGAGTCAAAAATCTCCCATCTGTGGCGCTTATGTCCTAGCCATTTATAGTTCCACAATGAATTTATGTTTTAGTGTACCAGACTTAATAAATGACTTTCCTATTTAGGATAGGTAGATTATACCGGCAGGTAGGCAATTGAGATTTATATTATGTGCAATCCATTTTTTATTTTTTATTTAAAAAAAATGATTATACGGCTATGCCTAGAACAGCCAGTGCCAAGTGTTATTGAGACAGTAATTCACCGAATGTTATTTGCAGTTTCTCAATTTTTACACAAACATACTATGTAAATAAAACACAGCACAAGTGCTATAAAACAGTGATCATTAAATTTTAGTTAGCAGTGAATCGGTATTGTTTGATTTGTAACAGCTTTGTAAATTGCCGACAATCTTGCAATCAGTCGCCGCCTTGTTGCGAACACAACGCAACCCAGTCGAGCGCATGCAGGTGTGCGTACCTGTTCATCTTGGCTGGACCCAATATGCGACGCGCCAGCAAATAACATTGATTCCTGTTTCCACCATTTGCTCTGTGGGAAGGCATTGGTTTCTATAGTACCCTAGGTCTAAGCTAATCTACTTTTAGGTTTACAAGTAGGCAAAAGTTTCTTGTACGTCTTAACCAGTGAACTTTAAGGTCTATTATTTGACGATGACATTTAAAATGCCTTCACATATTCATTTAATGAAGTGAGGTGAGTGCCAGTCTGCAGGTTTAATTAAATAAAACATTACATCATTGCATTTTCTTTGGCCTAGACCTTCTTGTCCAAAACTTTGTTCTAGAGTTTCTATGATAGAGGAGCAACTCAATCAATTTGAGGTATTTGGCACACTTTTTGCGGCATATTTTTTGTTGGAGTGGGGTCAATAAAATCCTCATCTGAGCTGCCACCATCAAATAATGATTATACATCTTCTTCGGCATCACCCTCTGCAGATGTATCCGCACCTGCTTCAAACATTTTGACGTCCCACTCACTTCACACGTCATTTCACAAATCACAATCTCAAATTTAATATGATCAACGCACGTAAGTTTGAAATACTTCCGCGGGTAGTATTGCAACAGGTGATACAAACGCACCGCTTATTGGGCGGTGAGTGACAAAGCTAACATTTGATTGGTTCGTGGATATAGAACAACCTGGAATTAATTATGTTAGCGTTTTGCGGTATAAACGGATATGGAACACTATGGATCGGAGGAATGGTGCTTTTGTGTAATTAGAACAAAATGGAATCGTCAGTATGACCCTTTGAATAAGTTTTTTTGCTTTTTTTTTGGCTAAAATGTTAGATAAATGTACATAGAACAAGCTGGAATGCCTAACTCGATTTTTTCAAAAATGGATTTAGAACAGTATGGAAATATACCAGCGATATTTCTCTTGTTTAGCGTAGGAGTGCTCGTCTACCATGGGTATGCTGACCCCAGTTTCTGGCTGGATACTCTCTGTACCGCCCCCAAGAGCTCCGTCCTCACCGTCGCGACGCGGGCCTCTAGCTCTGCCCTAATCCGTGCCTCGTCAGCTGCCCCAGCTGTCCGCTAGCCCTACTGCGTTCCCTATCTTTATCTACCATCTGGCGTCCTACCGTATCTAATCTTTCAGTCAGATTATTCACATTACTGGCGATTTGCGCTAGCGTTACTTGCGTTTCCGTGGTGGTATGACGCACACACACTCCCCACCCCTGACAAAGCGCGTTGCTGTGCTATCTCCAACTGGTCGGTGCGTTCACCCTCATCCCGTACCCGGCATTTATTGCATTTAGTTCTGCGCGGACATTACTCTCTAGCTTGCTGACTATTCCAGCCTGCTTCTCGGCTAACTTCTCGACTGACTTGACCACTGGTCCACCCGTTTCCCTAGGCCGGTCGCCTGTACTTCTAGGTTGTCTCTCGACACACCAGCCTGAGCCTTTATCTTATTATTAATTTGCTCGTAGCACACTGTTTGCTCGTTGCTGTATTGGGTTCGCCAACCGTCCATAGCCGCCCAACGCACACCACGCTCTGCGTCTGCCTTCGCGTACCGCCTCTCTCGCACCTCGCTCTCTCTCTTCCAGTTGGCTTCCAGCATCGCGAAGAAATCCGCCAAGTCGCTTTTGTAGCATGTCGTCTGCTCTGCACACACCCCTCTCTAGGTTCTCGCCTAGTTCTCGCCTCGTGACGTAGTCGGTACTCTCTAAACACGCCCCCGGCTCGGTCCCCCATGCTCTCGCTCCCGGATTCCATCGTCGTGGTTAGCTCGCCTGTTACCGCGCCCGATTCTCCGTTGAACGAACAGTCACGCAAGACTTCCTGTTCCCCTTGTTCCGTTTTGCGTACATATTCCATCCCGGGTTCTGCGAACATAACTGGTACTTCGATGTTATTGTTACATTTAGATCTGCGGCCGTCCGCCATTCTGTCCGTTGACAGTTTTGCAGCCTACGTTGGTTCTCACACCCTATCCGGTACGTCTCGGTACGTGTAGAGTCGATGGGTAGGTCCTACCTCGAGCCCCACGGCTTGGGAGCCACTTTGTGGAAGTGGATCCAACAGCCGTTCTAAACCAAGGCCTACTAGTCCCGCGGCGTGGTAACTATTCGAGCCCCGCACGTTCGGCGACGCTTTGTGACTTGTGTCCAAAGCGACCCTCAACGACCTAACCTGTAAATCTCGGGACGTGGTGACAACTCGAGCCCTACCCGTTGGTGCGCCACTTTGTGACTTCACTCCCTAACAGGCAGCCCAACCGTCGTTCTAACACTACTATCCTAAAGTGAAGTCACGTCGCAACCCTTTCCAACACCACCTTGCACCAAAAAACACGACCAGCGCCAGAGTGGGAGTCACTCGTGATTCACAAAAACTGAATCACTTTTGGTCGGAGGGTGGTTGTGGGGTAAAGGTTACCCTGCCTAGCCCTACAGCTACCTCGTAAAACTTGCCCTGCCACTAGCTCAAGGAGAGATGAAACACAAAAAAAAAAACAGTAAAATAAAATGTGAGAACCGCAAACCTAACAATCAACTTGCCAGAGTGTACCAACAGTGCAGCTAAGCACCGCCTAGCACCCTACCCAATGGGGGTAGGTCGCTAGCCTTACCATGCGTGCTAGCGGTGAGCTACGCCGCTCGCTGGACCGCTCCTGCTCGCTCCGGGGCCTCGTACGCTCCTGCTTAAAACTAGGTCAACCACCGTGATTCGGTTTGGCGTGGACGGAAGGTCCTTATGCAAAATGACTACTCAGTGAGTTGGGGGAGTCAGGAACCAAACATGCACTACTGAAAAAGAAGCTGTGTGCTTTTAGTGGAAATTTACTTATGCAAAACAAAGAAGTTAAATTTCAGCAATTAAAGTTAAATTTGTTCTAGTGAAGTTAAATTCGGATCCGATTTCTAGCAAAACAATGACACAGACATGAGATACAAAGTTACACAATAAAAATACAATAAAATGCCAGCGCTCTACTCAACACTATCCTCTCCTCTCTCTTTCCAAAGTCCCATCCTGTTCCTTGGTCTTCTGAGTAGTCGAAGAGGGGGGGGGGGGAAATGATGTGGCTGCAAGCGGCGTCTCTTGTTCCGTTGTGCGGACACGGCCATTGGCCAGGCTTCCAAATTCATATTTCGCGGGTCAGCTGAGCCTTGCCATTCGCCGACTGCCCAGTCGCAAAATCCACGTTCTAGGTGGAGTTTCCCACCGATGTTGACATTTACGCTTGCCGAATTCCTCAATCCTCGCTTTCCGTCGTGGAAAGATGAGAAAGTCGAAAGTCCCGAATTTGGTATTGAAAGTTCCACATGATATGAGGTATATTAGACAGATTTAAAAGCAAAAATTAAGAATATTACTGGGCTGCGATGTCACAAAGTACTCCCTCCAAACCGCCCAGGTAACAACTACCCCAACTTCTATGGTTGTCCTATTCTCGAGAGCATCAAACGAATTCAGAGCCATACCCTATAACCATTGGATAACGCAGCTCGTTTGTATGACTTCATCCAATCTGCCCCACTCTCGCTAGTACCGTCAAAAACCCTCGGTACTACAACCACCGACATGACTTCTACTTCACTTTCTACTTCGGGAGTAATAACCTGATCTCCCCCTCGTTAGGATCTCATACTTAAATAATTAATTAATTAAATAATTATGCTCCCCCCTTGCTGTTCGAATTTTGTTTATAGAGTTGGTGGTATGAAGAGTTGGTGTTTGTTGGTATTAATGGAATGGTTCTTCCGCTAACGTACTCTTGTGGCTCGTGGACCTGGATTGGTATTGAAATAGTGGGGGAAATTACTAATGGGATGGCGGAAAAGCTGTTGGTTTGATAAAACTGGTTCTGAATAAGTCTTGAGGTCAGCGTTGTTGTGACTGTCGTCATCGGTCTTGAGCTAGAGGTCTACGACGGTGCTGTAACTGTCGACGTCACTCTCCTGGCTGATGGTTTTAGAACTTTTGTTGTTTTTTTAGGGGGGATCAGGGACCGCTTCACTGCCTTATTCTTCATTCTTAATTCAAGGTTCCCATCGTTCATCTTTGATGACAAATAAAAATTTAACCATGACGCGAAATAGCGTAATTCTTCTTCATTGAGTGGTTGTGTGGTCAGCTACTCCAAGTAGATCTCCGAAACAAATATTAACAATAATTGTAGTTATTTTTGTTGTTATAGGACGACGTGATTTCATATTTTGTGAACAATAACTTTTATAATCTTGAAATTTCATAAAGTTTTAATTTCTTCTCAAAGTAGAGAGCCACGTTATAGAGGTATTTTAGAATAAGAAACACCAACTAAACAAGTTGTGCACGATTACACCCACGGGTGACGCCAGGTTCAACAAGGCTGATTCAGACAACCTTTCAATATAAGTGAAATTATTATGTGTACTTTGGTTTTAGGATGGATCATCATCATTCCCCTTCCCTTTGACTACCTCCCCGTCGGCGACGGCAATGACAACACGGACGGATGATGACAAAGACGAAGACTACCACGACGTGGGGGAACCCCTGCCCTCCCCATACGCTTGTCGCTGGCTCTGACCAGCACAGGCCTGTCGCGTCTCCCCTTACATTCCTCCCCTTGGAAAGAAGTATACATGGTGGTAACTCATACTTATAGAAATTGTTTTATCTTGGAGGCGCAAATAATCTTAGATGTTAATGCGCCCTAAAACTACAAAAACTAAAAACGAAACTAATTGAATTATTGTACATATAATATTATTTTGTATTTCATCTTTTATCTTTGTAAACGGTATTTTAATCTGACGAAACCTCCAACAGCTACGAACCAAGTGTTTAAAAGCCTTAAACATCCTACGAGTGCTCAGCAATACTAATTGGGGAGCTGATCGTACAACCATGTTACATCTTCATCGCTCCCTTATCCGCTCTAAGTTGGATTTTGCTAGTTTTATTTATGATTCGGCTAGACCTTCTTATATCAAGACGTTGGATACAGTTCACCACACCTTCTTACAGGGCCTCCACAGTACAGGGAGTTAGCTTCTATTGCTGCAAGTCTTGGCTGCTGTGTCCTCGCATCATTGTGTTTAATGTTTGTGAACTTTAGGGGGTTTTCTGTTCTGTCCAGACTGGAACGTTTAGTTTTCTCTTTTTTCTGCCCTGCTTATGAAGAAAGATTCCTGTCAACGAACCCGTACAGCTTTGAGCACTAGTGTGAAAGTTCCACTTTCGATTTTTGGTCAAGGTATAGTTTGGGTCAAGATCGAAGAGCGCGAGCGGTTTCTTTCAAATCTTCATGAATAGGGTTTCCTATCATGTACTTGTCAAAGGTACAATAAGGCAAATGATTGCTTCGGCTGCCGTCAAGAATTTGTGTTTTTCTGCTAAAGACTCTGAAAACATACTTTCAACCCTTCGGTAGGCCGGGTCAGGTAATACTTTGTTTGTGTGATGCGTTGATGGACTGGTCGATGTTTTTATCCCGTTTGGTGACAGTAGTAGGACCTGTGTCCATGCACCCGCTGAGAAGCTCTTTGAAGAAGTTAAGTGGGCGTGTGATCCTTCGTGAATAGAGCTCTAGAATGTGCTCTTCCAAGTTGGCCAAAACTATAATACCTAAAAGTTTGATTGATTTGCAGCTGTTGAGAAGTACATTATTTAATGTTTACGGTGTATTCTAATTTAATTGGAAGCGTTGAATTGGGAGAAACGGATATAACTACTTTTGCTAGGCCACTGTATCTATTTACAAGCATTTCTTTTGAAGTGAAGTGCACCGTGTTATCCAAAATAACAGTAAAATCCCTGAAAATGTGATATTTGTGACAATATAGTGTCGTTACGATGAGCCTCACTGCATATCTTGTTATATTACTGACAACCCACAACCAATTAACACACCTAAAAGCCCATGTGCCTCAGTCATCAACACGTTTTGTAAAACGTTAATGCATTTGGCGTGCAGTTTCGATATGACCTCGCCGCCCCGCACCTTTTGACTATTACCTGCACGCTCACAGCAGAGAGCCTCGCCTCGCAGTCGGTCTGTTGTTCTTGTCCCAGGCGGAAGTGTTTTGTCCGCGCTCTTCGCTCTTGTCTCATTGGGCCTCCACAGTACATGGAGTTAGCTTCTGTTGCTGCTGTATGTGTTGCTTGTTGTTCAAGTCTTTGCTGTGTCCTCGTTCTCATTCATCATTTTGTTTAATGTTTGTTCACTTCAGGAGGTTGTCCGTCTACCGTCTGTCCTGACTGGAAGGTTTTGTTTTAGTCTCTTTATTCTGTCCCTCTTTTCAGGGAAGCCCTCATCATCTCAGTATTGCGCCCTGTTTGTTCCGTCCGTACAACCCGAGGGTTGATGCTCAGAAAGTGTTAGGTTCAGGTTCACTATGGTAAGAAACTTAACACACAACAAGGGTGCCTGGTTTTTGTGTCCAAGGCATCTGCATTATTTTCTTCAGCCATTTTCTTTTGTAGTCAATTACATTTTTTACATGTATCTATTCTCGGGTAGTAGAAGTTATAATTAAAATTCGAGTTAAAATATCGAAAGTAAAAGTCGTATGTTACTTTAGGCTTCACTTTCGGACCGGCTTTCAATGCAATAAATGTTTCAATCTAAAACTTCTCCAGATAAAGCTCATGCAGATAATATTGTTTAATATTATTTTTCCCGCTATAGTGTGGAGAGTGCTTCGGAAAGCTTCTAATGTATGCTTCAACATTTGCATTGATGTGTTTACTTATCCGATTTGGTCTAGTGTTGTGGTTGCCTCTTTTATCTTGTGGTCCACTGACCAAACATAAACCCCACAGGCTCTGTGAATGGAACAAACGGGGCGCAATACCGAGATAACAAGCACTTCACACACAGCAATAAACAGAAAAGGGAGTAAAAAAAACTTTCAGTCTGGGCAGAACCGACATCTACGTAATGGTAATACACACAAAACAAAACACATTCAGTTGTTACACATTCACATTTTGTTGTAGAGAAGACTACTCTCTTTCATAAAACTGAATGTATGATATTAATGTCAATAGGCTGCTTTTTGGTCACTCATATTACTCTATATTATATTATTAATTATACCATGTCAAAAATAATATTTAACATTAAATAATGTAATATAACATAATATAATATGATATAAAATATGTAAATTACACATTCTTCAAATTTCTGCCTTATATATCGTCTGCCTTGAACTGAAGAAGGTTTGTGCCTAGGAAGGGAAGGCTAGTCAAAAACAAACTGAAGCTAAATGTAAGCAAATAAAAATGGATGTTAGTAAAAGGTATAAAAAGTGGACTTAATAACGATACGATGGGCTCACTAAATATATTGCCATAAATAGTGTGAAACTAGAAATGGTTAATGAAACCATATGTTCCTGAAATATTAAATTAAATATGGTGACTTTAGTCGTCGCACTTGGGGTCACTATGGTCATCATGCTAAATTAATACAAAAACACTGCTCACATTGAATACAAAATGGTTTCATTTTTGAAAATAGAAATAATGAATTTACAATGTAGCCTACAATAATTAATGAGGCACACAATAATATATGACTAAAAAAAAGAAATTTGAAAATTTACACAATTTAGTAAGTGAACATACAACAACATCAACAACAACATATAATACAATGATTAAGAATAATACATTTGCACTTACTCTGACATGACTGGGGTTCCCACTGTTGTCTCCGATTCCCCTGTCGTATCCTCTATCTGCACAATCGATTGTTGTTAATTATATGAAGTGAAATAAACTTCGAACAGTTTGAACAATAAAATAAAATAAAATTGTTTGGCATAAGCACCCATATTAAAATATAATCAATACCCTACTCAAGATATTTGTTGTCAGGTATGAAAATGCATACATTAAACTTCTTTACTCTAGCTTATGTGCAGGTTTCCTAAACCGGGTGGCAGTGTAAAGAACAGTTCTCCACGTCGGCCAAGATTCGGTTCTTCTCCAAAGACATATATGATGTCTGCCCCAGTAATTTGACTTTTGTCCTCATTTTGAGGCCACACAAATGCCGTACTACTGGTATCAACCTTCTTTAAAAACTTTACTTCATAAGTTCCGGTTTCCTCGTCACTACCAGTTGCGGTAAACACTTTCAAAAGTTGTCCGATGTTGTGCGTGAACATTTTCTTTGAATTGAACTTGACAAGCACCCAGCTTCCCACTGTGTAGGGTATTAGAAATACCGTACTGAACAAAGTCTTGATCACCATTTTCTATCTCAAGCTCTTCCTGAAGGAGACCTATTTCTTGCTCTTTTGCTGATGATGCAGATTCAGCGTCTTTGACGTTATCAAATTGACTCGGTTCATCAATTTCACTGCCCGAGGTAGATGGTGACCTGGCTGCCCTAGGCCTATGCTTCCTAGGTTTTTCGACACGTGGGGTATAGGAATTATATGTATGGATTCACAGTGCTTGGTAGTACAACATAACCTTACTTATTTTGAAGTGGAAAGTTAATACTTTTTGCTTTAAGCGTATGGAGAATAAGTAATTAAATGGTTGACTTTCGGTTATTGGGTTAATAGATAGTTCGTGGTTTTACTGTTTGATAAGTATTATAAATTGTACGCTGGTCCCAGTTAAATTCTCCCCAAAATATAATGAAAATGGCTAACCTCTCCTCTTCATCAAAGTCATCACATTTTCTCACCTTCGACTTGGCACACATTGTCGAGGCGTAAGTCAACCCCAGTTTGCGTTCAGGGCGTTCAACATCATGCAATACCTTTCCCTCAGCCAGTCTTTGATAACCCATGTACGCTTTACCTTCCAATCTCAAACGTTTGTTCGAGTTCCTCTTCCAATCCTCTGGTTTGGAAACATTCCTACGTTTCCTTCCCGCCTGCATGTAGGTCTATCTGGTCAACTCCAAAACAACTCTTGCTCCCAGGTTAGTTGTTACAATGTCTCGATAAAAATGGCTGACTTATGAACATATTCATACAGCAATGCAAACTTGGCAATGCCAACTGGTGATCGATTGCGACTTGCGAGGTCACTGTATCTATTTGCAAGTATTGCTTTTGAAGTAAAATGCACCATGTTACAGTAAGTCCATAGTAAAAGAAAAATCCCTGAAAATGTGATATTTGCGACAATATAGTGTCGTCACGATGAGCCTCACTACCTATATTCATATTGTACTCGCAACCAATTAATAACACACCTAAAAGCACATGCGCCACTGCCATCAACACAATTTGAAAAACGTCAATGCACCTTGCGTCCAGCTTCGATATGACCTCGCCGCCCCGCACCTTTTGACTACTTCCTACTCGCTCCCTCGCAGTCGGTCTGTTGTTCTTGTCTCGTGTGGACGTGTGTTGTCCGCGCTCTTGTCTCTGGTCTCATTGTGCCTCCTCAGTACACAGAGTTAGCTTCTGTTGCTGTTCAAGTCTTTGCTGTGTTCTCATTCTCATTCATAATTTTGTTTAATGTTTGTTCTCTCCAGAAGGTTGTCTGTTCTGTCTAGACTAGAAGGTTTAGTTCTCTCTTTATTCTGTCCTGCTTCATCATCTCAGTGTTGTACTCCGTCTGTTCCGTCCGTGCAGCCTGAGGAGTCGATGTTCAGAAAGTACTAGGTTCTGTTCAATGTGAGATAGAATGTGAGATACCTCATACTAATGTACGAATATTCTTTTGTATTCGGAGTAGGGATGCACACGATAATCGATAATGAACATTATTTAGGAATACATAGGTGTTCTGAAAAAATCTTGTCAAAGAGCCTCATATCATTTCCCGAGATAACGCGGATCGTATAATACCACGACTATTTAATTACGTGATGTCTTGTGTGAAAAATAATTCCACCGTTCGTGATCACGGCCGCTAAACAATTGCACACTGTTTCTAGCCGAGAAAATTTGTTGATTATATTTTTTAGGGTATTCAATAAACCTCAAGCTCGCTAATCGGTAAAAGTGACAGTTGTTCTAGATTATTGTTCGGTATTATCAATCAATAAGGCAATCACCTTCTAAATTATAGACAATTTATATTTTATCATTGTTCGTCCCCAGTTCTAAAATTCGTATTAGTATAAGTAGTTTTAGGGCGCTTGAACAGCTAAGATTATTCGCGCCTCCAAAATAAAATAATTTCAGTAAGTGTGAGTTACCACCATGAATACTTCTTTCCAAGGGGAGGAACGTAAGGGGAAACAGGGGTGGACAGGTCTGTGCTGGTCAGAACCAGCCACAAGCGTATGGGGAGGGCAGTGGTTCCCCCGCGTCGTGGTCGTCTTTATCTGTGTCATCATCTGTCCGTGTTGTCATTGACGTCGCCGTCGGGGAGGTAGTCAAAACTCAAAGGGAAGGGGAAAGTTCCCCGACGACGACCCAGAGCTCGCCCTACTCCCCTACTCACGGGCCAATTCACGAGAAGGTTGCGAGTAGGAAAAAAATATAAAAAATAATTATTATTCCCCCCACTTCATAAAACACGTAGACATTGTTGTTGACATTGTTCAAGATCAAAACATAATATTATTTTTGTCCTAAAATGCTTAGTTTTGGTCGTACAGTCAAAAATAAAAATAAAAATAAAATAAAACTTCTTCATAATATTGCGAAATATTTGGCAATTCACATTAAATTCGGTGATCGTATGTTGTCATGCGCCTTTTTTACTGGGGCAAAATTAATGTAATTAGTGTGGTGTATAGAGACATGGTGTTTTCTTTAAATGTTCATGTTTGTGAATGTTTCACATTCTTCCCATAAAAATAGCTCGCGCTTTTTAGGGTGACAGACGACACTGCGGTTACTCGGTCTCTCTAGGTATTTAGGAATGTCCAAATCGTGGTAAAATGGTCTGGCGTTGGTTTAAACTCAGTGAGAATGCCACTTTACAGAAAGCTAGAAATCTTTTGAATGCAAGTTTTCTCCAAGAGTGATTTCTGTAGTTTTTCTTAGTGATATTAGTATTTATAAGACAATTTTCGTTCCAACAGAGTGAAACAAAAAAGAAAGCAGTTTTCCGGCGAGTAATTTTCGGTCTTATTTGAGATGTATTGGCTAATAGTGACATATTTTGTTAGCGAAAAGATCGAGTTTATTTAGAGTGACTGAATTCACTCAAATAATTATTTGTTTAATTATAAAATAATTATTAAAAAGCGGAAAACCACTCAAAGCAAGAGAAATTTACCCTCGGATGTGATTGATTTAGTTAAGGAGAGCCAGGCCAAAGTAATTATTTCTTTAAAGGCTGATGTCGCTGTCCTCCAATCAAAAGTTCAACTGACAGAGATTGGAAACCAGCCTAGCACACTCCAGTCGTTAGCATTTTCTAATTTTACAAATTGTAGATAGCAAATTTAATCTATTATTACAGACGTTTACAAGATATTGATACCTACAATATGATTTCAAAATGGGTAACAGCCAGGCAAAGGTTTGAATGAACTTATAAAACAGAAAGAGAAGAAGTCTTCTAAAAACAAAAAACAGAAGACCACGATTCAAGCAGTAAAAGACTGCGCCACGGTACGTTGGCAATTTGCCTACTGCAAATGTGAATGGCCTGCACTCTCCATAACTCGGAAAATTAGTCTGTGGATGGCAAAAAGCCTGCACCCATATTCATTAGTTGAAGAGGAGGGGTTGTGTGAGGTTTTTAAGGAAGCCCAACCCAAATAAAACCTGCCATAGAGGTCGACCACTGCTACACATCGTCTACACCTGATGACGACCTCCTACGTCAGCTTAAAAGAAAGTCGCACAGAAATAGACCGGAGTGGATGCGTCATCATCGTCTCATCGCCCACAATATTAAGGATCACTCGCAGCACAGCAGGTAATTGAGGTTGCCTTTGGTAGAGGAATCCAAAAGGCCCTCATGGCAAGATTCCCCACATTAAAAGTAAATAGACTATTTTATTGCAATGGTGATGGATCACCGATACAAACTGTGGTGTTGGATAAAAATGAAACTGTAACAGCAATAAACTACTTGAAACAAGACATTGCCAAGCTTGAAACCAATCATGAGGTTGCTGAGCGAATAATCCCGGAGCCAGTACCTGCACACACACCGAGTCTGTGGAGCAAGGTGGTTCGCAGGACATTACTGTCGACTATGTCTCTATGTACTTGAATGTAGGTGACATTTAGTGTATGTTAGCCAAGGGCACATTTATGTATCTGTTCTAGTGTGGGTAAAAATAAATCCAATGACATAAATGAAAGAAATTATTATTCTTTTCAAGGTTAACAAGGTCAACAAATTAAGGATTTATATTCCTTCATGGTCGGATGAGATCATAACTAAATTCCAGGAGAACTTTAAGCAATGTGTGCAATAAAAGATAAAATAAAAACCTGAAATCGGTCATTTATGCGGAATGCTGTTACACTAAGTGCAGGATATTCCGGCTGAATATTGATTTCAATTCCGCTTTTAATGGTGATGTAACGGTTTGTGTGTTAGTTGATGGAACATTATGTCACGACGGTGAAAGGAGGACAAGTCAATTAAGGGGAATGTAAAGAAAGAGGGAATTGTTAAAACTAGTTGATGAGAAACCTTATAATTACAAGGCAGATGTGGTTTAAGCTTGCGATGCTGAGACACTCAAGTCAGGCAACTTCAAGGAAATACACCGAGAAACAGCCATTCGCAAAGCACGGTCCGAGGCTCTTGATTTAAACGATCGCGATAAGGACGATTACACGGACGTACAGAAAATGTTCATCGCAAATCAGGGACAGGAACATCAATCAGTACATAAAGTCTGTTGGTACTCCATTTTTTCAAACACCTCTTCTTTACTGCACAATGGTTCGTGGCAAACTCTATTCGGAAAGAGAAAGGGGTCTTATCCTACACCTTGATTCAAACTGGTGCGGTGGTACGAAATCCTTTGGGAGATAAGCGAAAAATATATTATTACAGTGAGTAATAACTTGCAACGGGACTGTTTTTATTAAAATACCTAAGCTAAATACCATAATACTAAATACCATAAGCGTAAAATCACTCAAAACAATTCCAATTACATTAATACAAAATTATATAACAAACTTCCAACAAACATAAAACATATTACAAACAAAAATATTTTCAAGAACAAACTGAAATTACTCCTGATCAAAAATGCATATTACTCAGTTGAGGAATATTTAAACGATACTTAACTGTGTTGACTAGCAATATGCCTCGGTTCTATGAGAAAAATTAATTATACTTGTGGGTTATACTAGTATCTATGTTGTAGGTGTACTAAATAGTAGACCATTATGTCTTATGGTATCCTATTCAATTGTTTGTAATAGTCATGTAATTACCTACTTATTTTACTTTGTACACATAATTTGTATCAAGCAAATGAACCAAGACTCTAAAAGCCTCATGTAAATACTTAATGATACTTGAACTAGCTCTACATTAGCCAAATTTGTAAAATGTGTAAATATTGTTATTATAAGGGCCAATACTACCCTGATTTTCTATATACCCTGATTGCAGATAATACTATCTAAAGGGTCTAGAAATTGTACCGGTATGTAACTCTTTGTATGCCTACAATTTTAAATGAATATAAAGCATGCATTCACGGTAGACAGGGACTCTGCGGCGGCGGAGGCAACCTTCTCCAACAGATTTATACCGGGGATCAATCACAGAGTGAGTCGATGGCCAATCTACAACCCGGTGTACTTCGTTTCGCTGGCCGAGCGCATGTTTGGAGAAGGCGTCGACCTGTCTACACTCGGGTTGAGCCGGATAAGGGCAATAGTCTACGATTTCGTGCCGCAACACATCACCGACAGGCGACAGATCGACAAGATAGCAAAGTCTGTCGAGGCCGTGCTCAGAACAACCCTCGGCATGGAGATCCTCGAGGCGTGCGCCGAGGAGCTGGACGCCAGGCGAGTGGAGGCGGCAAGGGAAAGAGCACAGGAGGTGGTGGACCGGCGAAACAGGCAGGTGGCTTCGTCGCCGTCGTCAGAGGATCGGGATGTGGCGAGGATTGTGGAGGTTTCCACGCCGCCGTCACTGGTCCTCGGCAGGGTGCGACGACGGATCGTGGCGGTGCCGGTCATCGGTCCGCGCGCGGGAGGCAACGAGTTGTTGCCGGGGCGGCGACCCAAGGCAGGACTCGCCGCCTCCAGCGTGCTCCTCGACAGGGGTGCGACGACGCGGACGAGGCCGCGGCAGCCTCCGTTTCCGCCTACCGGGAGGACGTAGTAGAGGTAGCAGCAGAACAACCCGTGCCGGGGGTAAGTCATACGATTTAATATTAAAAAAGAAATTTATTATTAGTGCAGTAAGATTAGTGTTTGCTAACGATGTGTCGTATTTTTCAGGTAGCGGAAACACGTAGACGACTCGTGTTGAGCCGCGAGGCTAGAACGCTGGTCCGGTACAAAGAGTCTCGGCCACCTCCGAGGCTGTGGTCGAGGAGGCGGGAGGTGGCGCGTATCGCACAGCGATACAGGCGGTTCCTGGAACGAACGCCATCACTTTTGCTATGCTGATAGTGATAATAATGATGATGATGACGATGAGTTGGGATTTAAAAAAAAATTAAATATGAAGAAAAAAATTGAAGAATAATTCAACTCTAACGTGATTTGTTTCAATGTTGTTGTTGTTGTTGTTGTTGTTGTTGTTGTTGAATGTCCACTTTCCTCGGGAGTAGGGAAGGGGTGCCGAGGTGCGGGCAAGGTCGTAGTCGTAGCCGGGGGGACACGAGCGGTCGCAAATCTGGCCACCCCATGGGATTTTTAGAAATTTTTGAAAAAAAAGGGGGAACCGAGCGGAGAGCACCTGCCCAATCCACACGGATCCCCCTTCATGTCACAACACACACACACACATCACCAGTGGTGGGACAAGGGGTGGACAGGCATGTGCTGGTCAGAACCAGCCACAAGCGTATGGGGAGGGCAGGGGTTCCCCCACGTCGTGGTCGTCTCCGTCTTGTGTCATCATCCGTCCGTGTTGTCATTGTCGTCGCCGTCGGGGTGGTAGTCAAAGGGTAGGGGTTCCCTGACGATGACCCAGAGCTCGCCATTAGTTTCAGGGAGAAGAACTCCCTTAATCACGGGCCAAACCACGAGAAGGTTGCGAGTTGGAGTTTGATGGCCCTAGGCCGTGTTGGAAGGGGTCAGTCTTCGAGGAATAAGATGGTATGGCAGCACAGCAGTAGATCTAGCGTAATCCTTCACCAGTGCGGAACCTGTTGGTGCAGTGAGCCGGTGGAATAACAAGGATAAGGTCCACGTGGATATTGTTAAACCGGCTGCCGTCGACATCTACAACACGTTTATGGGAGGACCTATTAGATGGCCAGATAGCTTACTACAGGATAGGCCTTAGGTCCCGCAAGTACTACATGAGGGTTTTCTTCCACTTTCTTGACATGGTGTTTGATTGGATTGGATTGGATATTGCTTTACGTCTCATATTTATGCAACTTGGCTAATCGAGACGAAGGGAGGGACGTAAGGGGCGACGTGGTGGGACAAGGGGTGGACAGGCATGTGCTGGTCAGAACCAGCCACAAGCGTATGGGGAGGGCAGGGGTTCCCCCACGTCGTGGTCGTCTCCGTCTGTGTCATCATCCGTCCGTGTGTTGTCTTTGTCGTCGCCGTCGGGGAGGTAGTCAAAGGGAAGGGGTTCACCTGTTTAAAATGCAAAGTTCATCTATGCATTACACAAGAGAGGAACTGTTTTGTTGAGTTTCACCAATAGGCATAAAAGCAAGTGTAACAAAACTAGCCTATGTATGCCTACCACCACCACTGTGGCCTGCGTCATGATGCGTGTGAAACAAGACTTACAAAACTAAATGTAGTCTGATTATACATAACAATTTCACATTGTGATGTCCTTAACCGAATACCTAGGGGTTAGACTAAAGGCTTTAGGGCCTGCAATTGTTATTATATTCATTTTTTATTTTTTATGTGAAAAAAACACTAAATAGCTCCACTTTTGTTGGATTTTCAGTGTTTATAAACATGTGAATAATATAATTACGATATAAAATGTACAATTTAATGACGAAACAAGGCATTTAAATAATAATTATAAATCATTTAATATTTTTCACATTTAAGCTCAAATAAATTAAGCACCATGCCATAACAAAAATTTCCTTGTTTCAATTTATTTTTAATTTAACCCCTAACAGCCGTGTGCAAAGCTAATCCCCAATCAAAAACAGAAGCAAAAAAAAATAAATCTTTTTTTACATCTCTGATTTGAAAAAACATTATTTTGATTTGTTATGGTTCCTTTATGATTCAGGCATTAGGGTTAAAAGCGAAACCTGTGGGGATATATTCAGACAACTCCTTAAACATTTTCTTAAAGTTCCCACTCGTTCCTGCATGGGATACACCTATACAAGATATTGATACCTACAATATGATTTCAAAATGGGTAACAGCCAGGCAAAGGTTTGAATGAACTTATAAAACAGAAAGAGAAGAAGTCTTCTAAAAACAAAAAACAGAAGACCACGATTCAAGCAGTAAAAGACTGCGCCACGGTACGTTGGCAATTTGCCTACTGCAAATGTGAATGGCCTGCACTCTCCCTAACTCGGAAAATTAGTCTGTGGATGGCAAAAAGCCTGCACCCATATTCATTAGTTGAAGAGGAGGGGTTGTGTGAGGTTTTTAAGGAAGCCCAACCCAAATAAAACCTGCCATAGAGGTCGACCACTGCTACACATCGTCTACACCTGATGACGACCTCCTACGTCAGCTTAAAAGAAAGTCGCACAGAAATAGACCGGAGTGGATGCGTCATCATCGTCTCATCGCCCACAATATTAAGGATCACTCGCAGCACAGCAGGTAATTGAGGTTGCCTTTGGTAGAGGAATCCAAAAGGCCCTCATGGCAAGATTCCCCACATTAAAAGTAAATAGACTATTTTATTGCAATGGTGATGGATCACCGTTACAAAACTGTTCTGTTGGATAAAAATGAAACTGTAACAGCAATAAACTACTTGAAACAAGACATTGCCAAGCTTGAAACCAATCATGAGGTTGCTGAGCGAATAATCCCGGAGCCAGTACCTGCACACACACCGAGTCTGTGGAGCAAGGTGGTTCGCAGGACATTACTGTCGACTATGTCTCTATGTACTTGAATGTAGGTGACATTTAGTGTATGTTAGCCAAGGGCACATTTATGTATCTGTTCTAGTGTGGTAAAAATAAATCCAATGACATAAATGAAAGAAATTATTATTCTTTTCAAGGTTAACAAGGTCAACAAATTAAGGATTTATATTCCTTCATGGTCGGATGAGATCATAACTAAATTCCAGGAGAACTTTAAGCAATGTGTGCAGTAAAAGATAAAAAAAAACCTGAAATCGGTCATTTATGCGGAATGCTGTTACACTAAGTGCAGGATATTCCGGCTGAATATTGATTTCAATTCCGCTTTTAATGGTGATGTAACGGTTTGTGTTTTTAGTTATGGAACATTATGTACGACGGTGGGGGGGAACAAGCCTTAAGGGGGAATGAAAGAAAGGGGGAATTGTTAAAAAATATTTGATAAAAAACCTTATAATTACAAGGCAGATGGGTTTAAGCTTGCGATCCGAGACCTAAGTCGGGCAACTTAAAAGGAAATACCCCAGAACACCCATTCGAAAAGCACGGTGAGGCTCTTGCTTAAAACGATCGCGAAAAGGACGTTTCAGGGAGTACAAAAAATTTTCATCGCAAATCAGGGACGGGAACACAATCAGTACATAAAGTCTTTTGGGTTTACCCCCTTTTTTTCAAAAACCTTCTTTACTGCACAATGGTTCTGGCAAACTCTTTTCGGAAAGAAAAAGGGTGGTCTTATTACCCTTGTTTCAACTGGGCGGTGGTACAAAAACCCCTTTGGGGATAAGCAAAAAATTATTATTACGGGAGTAATAACTTAAAAAGGGGCTGTTTTTTTTTAAAAAATACCTAAGCTAAATACCAAATACAAAATACCATAAGCGAAAATACTCAAAAAAATTTCCCAATTTAAATTTAAATAAAAAAATTAAATAAAAACTTCCAACAAACATAAAACATTTTACAAACAAAAATTTTTTTCGAACAAACTAAAATTACTCCTGACAAAAAGCAATAACTATTGGGGAAATTTTTAAAACGATATTTAACGTGACCAGCATAGCCCGGTTTCTATGACCCAAATTAAATTTTATACTTGGGGGTTTATATAGATCTAGTTGAGGGTACAAATAGTACACCATTTGTCTTATGGTTCCTTTTAAATTTTTTTAATAGTCATGAAATTACCTCTTATTTTATTTTAACAAAATTTTGTATCAAAAATGAACCAAGACTCAAAAGCCTCAGTAAAATTTAAGGGAATTTGAACTAGCTCTACTTTACCCAAATTTGTAAAATGGTAAATATTTTTATTAAAAGGGCCCAATACTCCCCGATTTTCTAATACCCTGATTGCAGATAATACAATTAAAGGGTCTAGAAATTGGGTACGGTATGAACTCTTTGTATCCAAAATTTTTAAAAATGAATATAAAGATTGGGCTTCACGGTAACGGGACTCGGGCGGCGGAGGAATTTTTCTCCAAACCAGTTTAAAAGGGGATCAATCACCGAGGAGTCGATGGCCCCAACACAACCCGGTGACTTCGTTTCGCTGCCGAAAAAGGGGGAGAAGGCGCGCCGCCTCCCCGGGGGTTGACCGGAAAGGGAAAGCAGATTTGGGGCCGAAAACACATCCCGCGGCGCAGATCGAAAGATAAAAAAGGTTGTGGGGGGCCCCAAACCCCCGGCAGGGGTCCTCGGGCGTGCCCGGGAGTGGCGCCGGGCATGGGGCGGCGGGAGCAAGGGGTTTGGGGGCCGGCGAAAACAGGCCCCAGGTGGCTTCGCGGTCGCAAGGAGGGGAGGCCCGGGGGGAGTTTTCCGCCCCGAGGCTGGAGGGTGCAAAACACGGCGGGGGTGCCGAAAAAAGGTTTTTGGGCAGGAAGATTGGTTCCCGGGGCGGCGACCCAAGCGGACCCCCCCCCCCACGTGTTTAAAGGGGGCGACGCGCGGACAGGCCCCCCCCCCACCCCGCCGGCTCGGGAGGGGGGAGTGGGAGCACAACAACCCGGCGGGGGAAGCATATTTTAAAAAAAAGAAATTTTATTTTTATGATAAGTTTAGTGTTAAAAAATTTTTTTTTGGGAGGGAAACACTAACGAGTTTAAGGGGGGTGGTTTTTTTTTGGGGTTTAAAAGATCTCGGATGAGGGTGCGGGAGGGGGGAGGTCGGTTGACGGAACAGGCGGTTCAAAACGCCCCCTTTTGATGGATGTGAAAAAAAGGGGGAAAAGAGCGAGAGTTGGGATTAAAAAAAAATTAAAATAAAGAAAAAATTTAAAAATAATAAACTTCTGATTTGTTTCAATTTTGTTTTTGTTGTTGTTGTTGTTTTTGTTTAAAAATTCACTTTTCCGGGAGTAGGGAAGGGGGCCAGGGTCGGGAAGGCGATTGGGGGGGGGGGACACACGGTTTTCGAAAACGGCCACCCCAGGGTTTTAAAATTTTTTTGAAAAAAAAGGGGGAACCGGCGGAGACCCCAATCCGCAGGGACCCCCCTATGCAAACAACCCAAATCCCAGTTAGAAAATTTAAAAACATGTCCACACTCCACAATCCTGTTTATCCCCAATATCACCAGATCGCTAAGTTCAAGCCCCAGGCAAAATTTAAAAAATACATCCGGGAACCGTGGGGCCCTCGAGGAGCTTTCCCACGGAAATCCGGCCGCTGGGAACCGATTGCCCTCATACACTGGGTGGGCCGGCCACAGGACAACCAAAGTGGGGTTTTTTAAAAAATTTTGCAAAAAGAAAAGGGGGCCCCCGGGGGGAAAACAGTAATCCGACGACCCCCCCCGTTATTCAAAAAACCCTGAAAATTTCCCAATGGCTCGAGACCCGGTTTTTCCCAACCCCCTCGGGGTGTTTTTGAGGAAATCCAAATCTGAAATTGATTTCCCCAATATAGGGAAAAAGGCCACCCGTCAACGATCAACGCCGCGCAAAAACAGGTGGGGTTGGGGGGGAAAAAGGGGAGGGGGCCTTGGGGGTTTGTCCGCAACAGAAAAATCCGGCCCCCGGGGAAGGGGCCCAAAGGAATTTTTCCCCCTTCTTCAATCAAGTTCCCGCACCAAACAAACAATTCCTTTAAAAAGAGCCCCCCTACGGGATGTTTAAATTTTGATTAAAGGCCTCTTCCAAACCTTAAAAACCAACTAAGAAAAAGGGGCTAACAAAATTTATCTTTTGACGCGGGCAGTCAAATTTAAAATAAAACAGGAAAAAATAAAAAACCGCTAAAATCCCCCCGGACATAGGGGAAGAGGGGGTTTTTTTTGCAGGAAGTGTAAATGGCTTTCCAACTTGATTTTGATTATACCATTTATGCGGAATTTATAAAACCCCTTTTTAACATGTATAAATCTTTTTTTGGGGGCAATTTTTCAACCTAAAAAAATGGGTGGGGGGAATTTTCGAAAAGGAGCCGGGGGTTTAGGGATTTGCTTAACCAAATTAAAATCCCCCCCCACTGAAGGGAAGTTGCATATTTAACATTTCCAATCCCTAAAAATCCCCAAAGCAATTAAAAAAACTTATTTTTTTTCAAAATGACAGGGTTTTTGGTAAGAGAAAAGGGGGTTGCGGCATTTTTCCCCCCCCCCCCCCCCAAGAATTTAAACCCTTAACCAACACAATGACCCAGCAAAACTGAACCAAGAAGGGGTTTTTATGACATGGGGACTCGGGCCCTTGTCCGAAAACAAAGGAAAATTAGGATGCAAACACGACCCTAAAAGTAGTTCCCTGGTAGAAAATTTAAAGCTGATTTCGGGTAAGCCTTTTGGGTGGTATCCTCAAATCAGGCTATACAGGTTTCTTTAGGACAATCAGTTTTTAGAAAAATAATTAATCTTTATTCCATTTTTTTTTTGAGGGCTAAAAATAAATGGTTAAAAAACCAATGTTTTCACATTTTTTTAAAAAAAAGGGTTCCGTTGTCGCTTCAAACACCTTACAAAAAAAGTAAAAGCCCGTTGACAGCTGATCCCATTTTCAAGGCGGACTCGGAAATTTTTTTTTAGGAAAAATTGTCAGTAAAATTTTTCTTCCTTTTTACCCTTTTTCGTATTTAAAAATTTGCCTAAAAAGGATTTAGGATTGACTAGGGGTATTTTCAAAAATTTTAAAAAAATGAATGGCTTAAACCCCCTTAACGTCCATATTACAACTTTGGCATCGGACAAAAAGGGAGGGACTTAAGGGGAGGGCCGGGGGACAAATGGAAAGGCCGGGCTGCAAAACCCAGCCACAAAGCATAGGGGCAGGGGTTCCCCAAAGCTGGCGCTCCGTTTGGGCATCACCGTCCTTTGTATGCCGTGCCGTCCGGGGGGGAAAAAGGGTAGGGGGTTCCCCACTGCCCGACTTGATTAGTTTCAGGGAAAAATCCCTTAATCACGGCCCCAAACCAGAGAAGGGGGCGAGGGATTTTGATGGCCAAAGGGGTTTTGGAAAGGCAGTTTCAGGAAAAAGAAGCACCCCGTGGATCAAAAAGCAACCCTAAGGCGAACTTTTTGCATGAGGGGGTGGAATAACAAGGAAAGGTCCATGGAATTGTTAAACCGCTGCCTCAAAAAAAAATTAAAACAGTTTAGGGATTTGCCTTTAGAGGGATTCCGTCCTTTCCCCTTAAAAATTTTCTTCACTTTTTTTCGGTTTTTGGTTTTATTTGCTTTCGTCCTTTTTAAAACTTCAAATCCCCCTCCTTGGTCTCCCCTTCTTCCCCCCCCTTCTTTCCCCCCCCGTTTTCTTCCGCTTTCCCCTCCGTCCGTTTTTTTTTGTCGTCGCCGTGGGGAGGTGTAAAAGGGGAAAGGGGTTTTTCCCTTTTAAAAGCAAAGTTATCTATGCATTAAAAGAGGGAACTGTTTGTTATTTTTCCCCAATAGGCATAAAAGCAAGTGTAACAAAACTAGCCTATGAATGCCTCCCACCCCCACTGTGGCCTGCGTCATGTCCCGTGTGAAACAAGATTTAAAAAAAAATATTTTTAATACATAACAATTTAACTTTGTGTTTCCTTAACGAATACCTGGGTTAGAAAAGGCTATAGGGCCGAAATTTGTTATTATATTTTTTTTTTTTTTTATTTTAAAAAACACTAAATACCCTCCACTTTGTTGGATTTTCAGATTTTTATAAACTTTTGGAATAAAAAATTACGATATAAAGTACTTTTTAATGAAAAACAAGGCTTTTTAAATAAAAATTTAAAAATCTTTTAATATTTTTCAATTTAAGCTCAAATAAATAAGCCCCAGCCATAAAAAAAATTTCATTTTTTTCACTTTTTTTTTAATTTTAAACCCCCTAACAGCCTTTGGCAAAGCTAATCCCAATCAAAAAACAGAAGCAAAAAAAAAAATTTTTTTTTTACATCCATGTTTTGAAAAAACTTATTTTGTTTTGTTAGGGTTTCTTTAGATTCGGGCATTAGGGTTAAAAGCGAAACCTGGGGGGGATATATTCAGACAACCCCAAAATTTTTTTAAAGCCCCACCGTCCTGCAGGGGATACCCTAAAAACCTGTATAGCGCACCATTTGAAAAACACATTTTGATCTTTTTTGCTCCGTCTTATCGTGTTAGAAGATAAACTCGGTGGGCCATTTTTTGCAGTAGAGGAAATACACAATGCCCGCTATGCCACAGTGGTGCCATGGGATCGATGGGGCCCTTGCTCCCCAGCTCGGGCCCACTAGGCCACCCCATCCCCAACAAAATCAATTACATAAACACCAGAACTAGTCCCGATAGCTCCAGACACCCGAAAACCGAAACCGATTTCAACTACCATAGGGAAAAAGTTCAGCCTTATATTAAAAAAAAAAAATGCCAGAGAAGGGAAGCTACAAGTGGGATGTCCCCGAGATAGTGACAATTTTGATAAAAAAATTTTTCCACAAATGGGCCCCCCGGGGCGGGTTGATTGGATATGCCCCAATAAATCCAACCCCGGTAGCACATATTCTTTAAAAAACTTCATCTTAAATAGTAGTACGGAAAACCCGGGGAAATTTTTAAAGTAACCTTGAAGAAAGAAAATAAAAAAATTTTGGAATGGTTGCGACATAGCTCAAGCAAGGGGCCCAACGCGCCTTTTTAATCACAAAAAAAGAAAAATAAAAACGATCGTTGTGTATGACGGGAAATGATAGCAATGGGGGACCAAGGGGCAAATTTCAAAAAAGGTAAATAATACAGGGGATTTCTTGCCAAAATCCTACCGTGCAGAAACTATAGACACTCAACAGGAGAAGGGGGTTGGCCCCAAGAGGAGCACTTTAAATCAAAACGGGCTGAGATGAAAATATGATCAAAAACCCTTTTGGAATTAGCCCAACAACTTAAAGGCAAATATCCAAACCAAAGGGGTTTCAACAAGCAAATTCCCTAATTTGAGTATGATTCTGCAGCCTTCCCAAACAGCCCTTTCCAACCCGTACTTTATACTGGTGCAGGTAAAATTAAATGGTCATATTTATTTTAACTATTCAAGGTGATATATTCATCAGATATTTTGGGAATTACTTTTTTTTTGCGTCCAAGGAAATGCCCCAAAAAACCTTTGCCAAAAAGTATCGATTATTTCCAAACAAATGAGGATGAGGGGTTTGGTAACCGCTTGATTTTGTAAGGATTTTGGCCCTGATAAGACAGCAAAATTGTTTTTTTACTAAATCCGTACCCCTAATGACAAACAAGAAAAAAGTGAAAATTTAATTGCAAAAGTGTGTCACAGAAAAGAAAATGGGGGGAACTGAATGAATAGCCCGCCCACTGAATACTAAATGCAATTACAGGAACATTGGGATGATTTACCGAATGGAAAAAAACTGCGATTGACTGTTACCCTACCACAGCCCCATCCCATGTTCTTTCTACAGGTTGTCCACGGCACCAGCTGGATCTCGCAGCCCTAACAAATTTACTTTACCTGGCGGGGAGTAGTATCAAATTCAATTGAATTTAAAAAAATAAAGATTGTGAATGGTCATAGGAAACCCTTTCTGCAGCTGTTTTTTGGGCGGGGTAATGGCAGGTTCAGGCATCAATTAAATATCGTGTGTTTAAAAACAGGTTTTCTACAAATTTCCCTATAAAATATTCTCTTATCATAGTAAGTTGGTGTAGCCTAAAAATTTTAAATTTATACTATAAATTTATTTTTTTTCAAGACTACCCCCCACATAAACAATGGAATTTTTAAAATTCCGTCGATCATACAGTGAATGAAGGGGGTATATTCCGGGTTGACCAAGATTTCGGGATTTTTGTTGTGGAAATTGTGACATATAATTAGTAGTTTTTGGGGGGGGGGGGGAGGAGGAGGAGGAGGTGTAAATTTTTAATTTTTTCACCCGATCGGGTTTTTAAAAAGGCAAACAGCCTTTTTTAATAAAACCGGTCTGTTTTTTAAAAGGATAACGGAAATATGTAAATTTTTTCCCTTTGGGTTTTTTCGACAAGGGCCATCGGATTTGGATAGTAAAAAATTTCGGCAAAATTTGGGTAAAAATACACTTTGTCAGTTTTAAATTAAAAATTGATGAATTCTGTTTTTATAAAGGGGATTTTGTTTCAGTTCAGCGTTTGGCAAAAAAAAAAAAGGAGGAAAAAAGAACAACACTGCCTTGTGCATACGTAAAAAAAAGGGGGGATAAATGGGCGATTTGGGGAAAAAATACGGCTCTGGCAAAAAGGATTAACAAAAAAGTTGGATGGGGGGTTATGGGGTATTCTTAAACCCAAATTTATCAAAATTGCTATGGGCAAGGGGGCTAAAAGCAAAGTTTGGAACAAAATAAATTTAATTAAAAAAAACGGGCAAAAATTTCCCAAAATTCACCTGGGGGTAAAACCCCCGAGCCGATACTGACCCCCAAAACCGAGAAAAGAAGGATGAAAGTTTAGGGGGGTGAACCGAAAAACCCTTTGGGAAAAAAATTTTTGAAAAAAATTGGGTTGAAAAAAAAGATTGGGAATTGCTTTACTCTCATATTTTTCAATTGGCAACGGGGGGGGGGGTTTGGGGGGGGGGGGGGGGGTAAAAGGGTTTTGGGGGACCAAAAAAAGGGGGGAATTTAACCCCTGCAAAATTTTGCTTTTGGCAACCCCCTTTGGTCGGCGTCATGGTCAAAAACCCCGAGAGGAAAATCCCAACCGGGGCCAGATAGCGAGCCACCCCAAAAAACATTAAAAAAAAAAAGGGGGCCATCCCCCCAAAGATTTTAAAAAAGTTTTCGTTTTTTCCTGGCACCAAAAGAATTTCTGAAAAGCAAAAAATCCCCAAATATGGGGGGGGAGAAGGAAAATTTGGTTGAACCCAGAAAAAAGGTAAAAGGTTATTTTATCCTTGGGGGGAAATTAAGAAAAACCTAAGGTGCGCAAAAAAGGGTAAAATTTTTGTTCAAAACAGACACTTTGGGGGCTTTTCCCCCCTCTGTGCCCCGGTGTGTAAATACCCTTTTTTTTTGGGCTCAGTTCAGGAATTTGTTCCGAAAACCAGCTCGGGTGTTTTAACAAAAATGCGGCCACTCTAAATTAAAAAAAATGGAAAAAAAATTAAAAAATTCCCCTTGAGTTAATAAAATTGTTAGGGGTTTTTTTCGTGAAAAATTTCTTGGGGGGAAAAAAATTTTAGATTTTGAAGTGCGGGGCAAAAAAAAGGGATGGGGAAGAAGAAATAGGTTTTCAGTTGGAGAAAAAACCCGCAGAAAAAAGGGGGGCCCCAAAAAGGGGGTTTTTGCCTTTATCCCTGTTTGGATTTGGGCCTGGTATTGGTTGGAACTTTAGTTAATTTTTTGTAACGCCCCTAAGGGGCCGAGGCCTGTGATGGTAAAACGACTTTGGGACAGTTTTTATTTTGTTTTTTCTCGTTCCATCCCAGTCCCCGGCCCTTTTTTTGCCCCTCGGGGCCCCGGGGACAAAAGGGTTTAGGTACCCCAAAAAAAAAAGGGAAGGGGGTCCCCAAAAAAAACAACCCCCCCCCAGGGAGGGTCGCCCATTAGGTTTCAGGAGGTTCCCAAAGGGGGGGGGAAAAATTCTTAAGGACTCCCCCAACATTTTTTTTTTCAAAAATTTGGGGGGAAACCCAGCTCCCCCTGAAACATGTACATGTTTAAGATGGGGCCCAAACACATCTCCTTCACAGCCGATAATTTTATGATAGTCGAGAAAAAATTCGATTTTTTTTAAAAGTAGAAGAGAAGGTTTTTAAATGTCTGCTGAAAGCAAAAGTTTCAATATAAGCCCCTTTCGTAGAACTAATCCGGATTTTGGACGGCAATTGAATAATTCCAAAAGGGTTTTTAAAAAAACATGCAACTTTTATTTTTTACCCAAAACATCAGACATTTGGACAGAACCATTTAACACCAAAAAGTTTTCTTGGAATAAAAATGTACATTTCCTTTTTGAGCATAAGCACTCTGCAAAAAAAAGGGGTGTACGAAATAAAGTGGGAAGACATACGGCTGACAAAATTTTTCAGGTAGACCCAAAGCGCAATGACTGGGGGAAAATCATTAGAAGGTCGTTTTGTTGTTTCTGACAAAGTCGAAAATTGTGAAAATTGTTGATTATTTCGGGAAGGAAAAAAACCTGCCTTTTTTTGTCACACACGAATTGTTCAGGGAACAATCAGACGGAAGGTTAGGGTGAACTATTTTCTGAAATTTTTACTCAGTTTGCTGTTAAAAAAAGTTCGGTAAGAAAAAAACAGATTTAACCGAAGAAATTGTGCGATATAAAAAGACTTACAGTTCTATTTGCTCGTAACCAAATCATAACAGAATTTTTGGGTTTTTGGAAGAGAATGTTCTTAAAAATTTAAGTAGTCCCAATACACGAAAACACATGATTTTTAAAAATCCCAAACCCCTTACAAACACGGTTTTTATAGTTAATCTTTTGCAAAATCAATATACTTCGTGCAAAAGGATCACAATAGGGCCTAAAGACGAAAGAAGGGGTAGGGCTTCAGGCTCCTATCTCTTTTCATAAAGTATGCCTTTCAAAATATTCAGAAAAGTGTGTCTCGATACGTAGGGACATCTAAATGCTCGCAGAGTGCAAGTAAACAAAATAAAAGCGCAACAAATTTTTCTCCCCTTTAACGAACAATAGTTCTAAGATGATGAAACTAATTGATGAAAGCAGTGTCTTACAAAATTTTCAAAGATATCTCGTGTTTTAATACCGGGTCCTTAGCCAAAAGGAAAAGATTTTCCTTAGCATGCCCTGCCACCTGTTTCCCAAGGTTCCCAGGGTCGTTCTCGAGATACAGAAATTTCACAAAGAAGACAAGATGCCAGCTGTGTAGAACTTTCCTCCCTCACTACCACAGAGGGCCAAAGTTGTCCATCCTTTAGGTACAAAGTGACCCTTTACGGGCGAGACCGGCGGTCGCCCCGATCATTTTTCTGCCTGCTGCCAGGCTTTTTATCGAAAAACCCCCCTCGGGCCTAGCGTTGATAAACAATTAACGGGGGGGACCGTCCCTTCTCGTCCGTCGATGGTCATATGTACTTTAAGGATAACGCTTTGGTATGGTTTCGCCATTGGGATAATAAAGTTCGTCAGTAGGGGATTTTGGGGGACGAGCGTACAAGGACTTAATCTAAGCTCATACCCTACCAGAAGCTAACATGTTTGACAAAAGGTTTTTTTAATTTGGGCCCAAACACAACAAACAAAAAAAACATAAAAAGGGAATCGGTACAAGAATAGAATAACCATAGTCAGCACAAGGGGTAGGAAGATATATTTATGATCCAAAAAGATAATCATATGAGAAAAAAATCCCACATATGCGATAAAATTGTACAATAAACTTCCTGCAGTTACGTCAAAAAACCTACTGAGATCCTCAAAAAAAACCTGAGAACTATCTTTAAAAAAAAAGAATACATGAAACAAGCTTTAAAAAGGAAAAGATCAGTTACGTCGATAGATTTTGTTTTTGTATTCGAAAAATTTATTTATATTTTACAGAAAAAAAAAATTTGTCTTTAAAAAGAGTGGTTTTTACCGGTAGCTTATAAGTATCAATTAACTTTTTTTTTGTCAGAATGAACATTGTAATATATAGTAGTGTATAGTATTAAAACGACAATAAATAAAAATTAAAAGAAAATAAAAAGCCCCGAGATCACAAGAGATTTTCTGAGTGCAACAAAACCTTTTTTTGGACGGAACAGCCATTTTTTTAAAGATAAAAAGTCTAACTGAACACATTCAGCGACACAGAAGCAAAAAACCCTGTGCGTGCAACCGAAAAGAGAGAACTAAACCATAAAAAAAACAGAGTACATAAACCCTGTCAAGGCTCTAATCCACGTGAACGAAATAGACTTTCTGAACATTAAATTATCAGGGTGCACGGACGGAACAGAGGACACAACACTAGATGACGAGCGCGCTCTGACAAGCAGGGCAGAAAAAGAGAGAAAAACTTCCCGTCTGGACGAACAGAAAACCCCCTGAATAACAAAAAATTAAACAAAAAGATGAATGAGAACGAAACACAGCAGATTAACAGCAACACTACAGCAGCAAAAAGAAGTAACTCTGGGTATGTGGAGGCCCCTGGCCAGAGCGAAGAGGTGGACAAACACGTCCGCCTGGGACAAAAACATGACCCACTGCGAGGGGAGGCTCTCTGCTGTGAGCATGCAAGTAGAAGTCAAAAGGGGCGGGGCGGCGAGGTCATATCGAAGCTGCACGCAAGGTGCATTGACATTTTCAAATCGTGTTGATGACAGTGGTGCATGTGCTACTAGGTGTGTAATTAATTGGTTGTGAGTAAAATTTGAAGATATGTAGTGAGGCTCATCGTGACGACACTACATCGACGCAGATATCATATTTTGAGGGATTTTTCTTTTACTATGTACTAACTGTAAAATGGTGCATTTCACTTGATGCTCTCGGGAGCCAAGAGCCAAGGAACTGGCACTCTGCTCTGAGAAACAGCCATTCGCAAAGCACGGTCCGAGGCTCTTGATTTAAACGATCGCGATAAGGACGATTACACGACGTACAGAAAATGTTCATCGCAAATCAGGGACAGGAACATCAATCAGTACATACAATCTGTTGGCACTCCATTTTTCGACCACCTCTTCTTTACTGCACAATGGTTCGTGGCAAACTCTATTCGGAAAGAGAAAGGTGGTCTTATCCTACACCTTGATTCAACTGGTGCGGTGGTACGAAATCCTTTGGGAGATAAGCGAAAAATATATTATTACGGTGAGTAATAACTTGCAACGGGACTGTTTTTATTAAAATACCTAAGCTAAATACCATAATACTAAATACCATAAGCGTAAAATCACTCAAAACAATTCCAATTACATTAATACAAAATTATATAACAAACTTCCAACAAACATAAAACATATTACAAACAAAAATATTTTCAAGAACAAACTGAAATTACTCCTGATCAAAAATGCATATAACTCAGTTGAGGAATATTTAAACGATACTTAACTGTGTTGACCAGCAATATGCCTCGGTTCTATGAGCCAAATTAATTATACTTGTGGGTTATACTAGTATCTATGTTGTAGGTGTACTAAATAGTAGACCATTATGTCTTATGGTATCCTATTCAATTGTTTGTAATAGTCATGTAATTACCTACTTATTTTACTTTGTACACATAATTTGTATCAAGCAAATGAACCAAGACTCTAAAAGCCTCATGTAAATACTTAATGATACTTGAACTAGCTCTACATTAGCCAAATTTGTAAAATGTGTAAATATTGTTATTATAAGGGCCAATACTACCCTGATTTTCTATATACCCTGATTGCAGATAATACTATCTAAAGGGTCTAGAAATTGTACCGGTATGTAACTCTTTGTATGCCTACAATTTTAAATGAATATAAAGCATGCATTCACGGTAGACAGGGACTCTGCGGCGGCGGAGGCAACCTTCTCCAACAGATTTATACCGGGGATCAATCACAGAGTGAGTCGATGGCCAATCTACAACCCGGTGTACTTCGTTTCGCTGGCCGAGCGCATGTTTGAGAAGGCGTCGACCTGCCTACACTCGGGTTGAGCCGGATAAGGGCAATAGTCTACGATTTCGTGCCGCAACACATCACCGACAGGCGACAGATCGACAAGATAGCAAAGTCTGTCGAGGCCGTGCTCAGAACAACCCTCGGCATGGAGATCCTCGAGGCGTGCGCCGAGGAGCTGGACGCCAGGCGAGTGGAGGCGGCAAGGGAACGAGCACAGGAGGTGGTGGACCGGCGAAACAGGCAGGTGGCTTCGTCGCCGTCGTCAGAGGATCGGGATGTGGCGAGGATTGTGGAGGTTTCCACGCCGCCGTCACCGGTCCGCGCGCGGGAGGCAACGAGTTGTTGCCGGGGCGGCGACCACGGCAGGACTCGCCGCCTCCGGCGTGCTCCTCGACAGGGGTGCGACGACGCGGACGAGGCCGCGGCAGCCTCCGTTTCCGCCTACCGGGAGGACGTAGTAGAGGTAGCAGCAGAACAACCCGTGCCGGGGGTAAGTCATACGATTTAATATTAAAAAAGAAATTTATTATTAGTGCAGTAAGATTAGTGTTTGCTAACGACGTGTCGTATTTTTCAGGTAGCGGAAACACGTAGACGACTCGTGTTGAGCCGCGAGGCTAGAACGCTGGTCCGGTACAAAGAGTCTCGGCCACCTCCGAGGCTGTGGTCGAGGAGGCGGGAGGTGGCGCGTATCGCACAGCGATACAGGCGGTTCCTGGAACGAACGCCATCACTTTTGCTATGCTGATAGTGATAATAATGATGATGATGACGATGAGTTGGGATTTAAAAAAAAATTAAATATGAAGAAAAAAATTGAAGAATAATGCAACTCTAACGTGATTTGTTTCAATGTTGTTGTTGTTGTTGTTGTTGTTTGTTGTTGAATGTCCACTTTCCTCGGGAGTAGGGAAGGGGTGCCGAGGTGCGGGCAAGGTCATAGTCGTAGCCAGGGGGACAGGAGCGGTCGCAAATCTGGCTACCCCATGGGATTTTTAGAAATTTTTGAAAATAAAAGGGGGAACCGAGCGGAGAGCACCTGCCCAATCCGCACGGATCCCCCTTCATGTCACAACACACACACACATTACCAGTAATTAGCAACATCTAACACATGTCCATCCACTTCATCTATCCATGTCCTATGGCAAATATCACATGTATATTACTTGCTACATTTGCAAGTCCTTTCTCTAGTTTTTGCAAATTTAACAAAATACATCACGGGATATTTCACAAGTATGAGCTTCGATGGAGACATTTCCCACGGTAGAATCCAAAAGGCCGCTCGGGAACGGCGATTGCCCTGCATCACTACTGGGTGGCGGCCAGGCCACTAGGATCAACCGGTGGGGTTTTAAAAAATTTTGCAAAAAAAAGAGGGACCCGCGCGGAGAGCACACGCTCAATCCGCACGGATCCCCCTTTATGTCACAACAACGGCCTGCAAGATTTCCCAAGTGGCTCGAGCCAGCCGGTTTTTAGCCACACGCCTACGAGGTAGTCTTTTCAGAGGCAAAACTCCACAATGCTGTAAGTTGATTGTCCGCAACTACTACGGAGCCAGGCACGGCGGCGTCAACGCATCAACGCCGCCGACGAGGCAAACATGGTGGTGGTGGTGGTGCATGGCCCGACATCCAAGGCCACCCCGCCCGTAGGCGGGCCGTCGTCAAGCGACGGGCTCTTAGTTCGCGCAACGACGCAAAACTGCCGGTCCGCCGGCAGAGTGGCCAAAGCACCCGAATGTCTCTACCTCTCATTCTACTCAGAGTGGGTCCCGCACACACAGGACACAATTCCTTAAAGAGCTCCCTACAGGAGTGTTTAAATTGTTAAGTGTAAAGGACACTCTGCCCTGAAGCAGTACTAGGGAAACGCCAAAGTCGTTGTTAGACGAGTGAGTGAGCCATGTGTTGAGTACCCGGTAACATTTCTTTTCTTCCCCTTACCTTAGGCCTCCCTATAGCCTTTCATAGGCTACAGTGGAGCATTTTGGCCTAAACTATGGCCTAAACTTTTACACAACTCCCGGACCAACACCCGGCAGTCACACGGAATATTCAGTTGAAGACTGCCAACAACAGCAACCTCCGGCACAGTGATTTCCACCAATATCCTATTATTTATACGAATATAATTATCAAACTTAAATGCAAATGTTCCCGGGTACCCACCACATGACTCGCTCACTCGTCTAACTACGACTTTGGCGTTTCCCTAGTCTAGTTGGCTAAAGCGCCCTTGTAGCCGAAATGTGGGAGACGTGGGTTCAATCCCTGGTCGGGAAAGTTTTTTGTAATTTCTAGATTGTATTTAAAAAAATATAAACATGTTTGAAATGCATAAAACGCAGTGTAGTCCATCATCTGTGGCAATAGGGCCTACTATGGTAAACATAGCCAGTACGAAATACGTGAAAATATTGCAAGGTTTACTCAATCTACGAGCGGAATTTGGGGGTAACCTGACGTCCAACATTCGACAGACCTTGCATGGGCACGGCATTACACGGCCAGGCGAAAACAAACAAAAAATTATTTCAAAATCTAAAACATTGTCGTTAAAATAATTTCTAAACATTGGAAGTCTATTTTTCAGTTTATCATTTCTTGTAGGTTTAAATCGCAATGAATCTTGCTGATTTTGTTAGCAGTTCTCAATAAACTCGTACCGGATGTCTGTTTAAAATTTCAGCGCAATCTGTTCAGCGATTCGGCTGATTTTCAACGTACACACACACACACGCACGCACGCAGAAAAACAATTAGGGCCGTTTAAGTAGAATGGAAATCACTACGTTCGCTACGCTCACTCGTTCAATAACCAGACTAAGCCACATAAATGGCGTAACAAGATATTTGTTCTTTGTGACGTACGTGGCCTAGTTCATAATTTCGAAATATACACTGGAAAAATAAAACCGCTACCCAATCACCGTGACATAGGCGCAAGAGCGAAAATTGTTTTGCAGCTTGCAAGTGTAAATGAGAACTATCTCCTATACTCTGATAATTGATTTTCATCACCACTTCTCATGACGGAACTTTATAAAAGTCCTCTTTTATACCATTCGTATCAATCGTTTTGCTGGTTGCAACGTTTCTTCAGATGCTGTTCTAAAAAAAATCAGGTCGAAAACTTTCGAAGAAATGGAGGTCGTGTTGGATTTGATTGGATATTGCTTAACGCACCCTCGAAAAATCCACTCGCCAGCTCGCCACTGGCGAGTTGACATATTTAATCACTTGTCTCAATACCACTGGTAAATCCCTCAAAGCAATTCAAATCAAAACTTTTATTTTTTTTTCCTAAATATCGAGCAGCGGCAGTCCTGGTGGAACGGAGAAAATGGAGTTGTCGCACTTTGAACTCCTCCCCCCCCCCCCCCCCAACGCCCCAATCCTTCAAACCTTACCAACTACAATGAGCAGGGAAAAGACTCGACCCACAGATATGGGCCTTTTTATGACATGCCTTCGGACAGTCGGGCACTTGTCGCATGCAAACAAAAGGAAAAATTCAGGATAGCAAACACTGAAGCCCGAAAACTGTCAGCTTGCCCTCGGTAGTAATCAAGCTGATTCGGGTGAAGACGTGTTGGTGTTTAGGCCTAGACAGATCAGTGCTATACATTGAGTTGCTTTGAGAGACAAGTCATGTGATTTTAGAAAATAATTAATCATTTATGTCCAGTGTTTGTGAGTGTCATTACGAAATCAAATTGAATAATGAAACAATCGAATATTCAGTCATTTTTTACGAAAAGGTTCGCGATATGTCGTCTTCAAACACCATTACAAACAATAAGTACAAGCCATCTGCTTGACAGCTAGATCACATGTCTTCCAAGCGGACTGTCGACTCATGTTCATTCAGGTAAGCAATTGATCATGTAGACAATATTGGCTTTCTATTTAAACCTTATTCGTCATTGAAATTTGCCTAAAACGTGTTTTAGGTCACTTGACTAGGGGTACTTTTCAAAATTTAAATAAATAAATATGAGACGTTAAGCCTTAACGTCTCATATTTATGCAACTTGGCTAATCGAGACGAAGGGAGGGACGTAAGGGGAGACGCGGGGGGACAAAGGGTGGACAGGCCTGTGCTGGTCAGAACCAGCCACAAGCATATGGGGAGGCGGTTTTCCCCCACGTCGTGGTCGTCTCCGTCTTGTGCATCATCCGTCAGTGTTGTCATTGTCGTCGCCGTCGGGGTGGTAGTTAAAGGGTAGGGGTTCCCCGACGATGACCCAGAGCTCGCCATTAGTTTCAGGGGGAAGAACTCCCTTAATCACGGGCCAAACCACGAGAAGGTTGCGAGTTGGAGTTTGACCTACAGCACCAATCCCGGAATTTAACTGCAGGAGAAATAAAGTTGCGCATTGGCCTTCATGCGTAAATACACGTCAAAGATGCCTATATCCAACGTGTGACAAGAAAACCGAGTTCTCTGGATTGGATATTGCTTTACGTCTCATATTTATGCAACTTGGCTAATCGAGACGAAGGGAGGACGTAATGGATGACGCGGGGGGACAAGGGGTGGACAGGCCTGTGCTGGTCAGAACCAGCCACAAGCATATGGGGAGGGCAGGGGTTCCCCCCACGTCGTGGTCGTTTCCGTCTGTGTCATCATCCGTCCGTGTTGTCTTTGTCGTCGCCGTCGGGGAGGTAGTCAAAGGGAAGGGGTTCACCTGTTTAAAATGCAAGTTCATCTTTGCATTACACAAGAGAGGAACTGTTTTGTTGAGTTGCACCAATAGGCATAAAAGCAAGTGTAACAAAACTAGCCTATGTATGCCTACCACTACCACTGTGGCCTGCGTCATGATGCGTGTGAAACAAGACTTACAAAACTAAAGGTAGTCTGATTATACATAGCAATTTCACATTGTGATGTCCTTAACCGAATACCTAGGGGTTAGACTAAAGGCTATAGGGCCTGCAATTGTTATTATATTCATTTTTTATTTTTTATTGTGAAAAAACACTAAATAGCTCCACTTTTGTTGGATTTTCAGTGTTTATAAACATGTGAATAATAAATTACGATATAAAATGTACGATTTAATGACGAAACAAAGGGATTTAAATAATAATTATAAATCATTTAATATTTTTCACATTTAAGCTCAAATAAATTAAGCACCATGCCATAACAAAAATTCCTTGTTTCAATTTATTTTTAATTTAACCCCTAACAGCCGTGTACAAAGCTAATCCCCAATCAAAAACAGAAGCAAAAAAAATAAATCTTTTTTTACATCTCTTGATTTGAAAAAAACATTATTTTGATTTTTGTTCGTGGTTCCTTCATAATTCAGGCATTAGGGTTAAAAGCGAAACCTGTGAAGATATATTCAGACAACCTCCTTTAAACATTTTCTTAAAGTTCCCACTCGTTCCTGCATGGGATACACCTATAAACCTGGTATAGCTGCACCATGTTGAAAAACACACTTTGATCGTGTTTGCTCCGTCATTATACGTGTTAGTAAGTATGAACTCTGGGTGTGGCTCAGTTTTTGTCAGTAGAGGTAATACACAATGTCCCGCATATGCGCACTATGATGGTGCCATGGGATCGATGTGGCCTTGCTGGCCAGCTCAGGCCAGCTCAGGCCACCCCATCGCCAACAGAATCAATTACATCAACACCAGCAACTAGTACCGATAGCCTCCAGACACCTCGAATAACCGAAACCGATTTCAACTACCATATGAGAAGTTCAGCCTTATATTAAAAGAAAAAAATGCCAGAGAAGTGGAAGTTAGCAAGTCGGATGTCTCCGAGATAGTGACAATATTGTATAACAAAGTTTCCACCAAATGGGCTACCCGGGGCTGGATTGATTGGATATGCTCCAATCAATCCAGCCCCGGGTAGCACATATTCATTAAAACTTCATCTTAACAGATAGTACGGAAATACCCGAAATCTTTTAAAGTAACCTTGAAGAAAGAAAATAACAAAGGTTTAGGAGATGGTTGCGACATAGCTCAACGCAAGCTGGCCACGCGCCTGTTATCACTAAAAAGAGAAATAAAAACGATCGCTTGTGTAGACGAGGAAATGACTATGCACATCGGGGACCAAGGGGCTAATTTCAAAAAAGGATAAATATGGTACAGGGGACTTCTTGCCAGAATCCTTACCTGATGCAGAAACTATAGACACTCAACAGGAGAAGCGGGGTTGGCTCCAAGAGGAGCACTTTAAATCAAAACGTTTCCCTGTGTCGCGCGCCGGTCACACGGACCGAATGTGACGGTCGGTGCCCGGATCGAAAAACGTCCGCCCGCGGTGATGCGTGGCCCGTGGGCTCCACGGTCACCGATACTATTGGCGGTCACCGCGGGCCAAAAACATCGGTCTCCGGAGACGGGGCCGAGGCGTCACGCGGGGCGGCCGCCAACGGGGGAAATCCGGGGGAAACTACCGGCCGGATGTATAGACGTGGAAATTTTCCAAAAACATTGCACTTTTCGTGACGTCGGCCTTCTGGCCGATTACGCTGGTGCAGCCCGGCCGTCACGCGAAATCTGGAGGTAACTTTCCGCGTAGTCGGACTTTACCGGCGGGTCACCTCCGTCGAACGCCGCGTAGCCGGAGAGTTGCGCATCATTTTGGCCGACCTAATCCGCAATCGGGACCGAGCGGCTGACGCCCCACTTGTCGGTTTAAATAGATAACAAACTTTGGTCTAACAAGTAAAATAAGAGAGTCAAAATGATTTTAAACCTTTTTTTTTTTTTAAATATTATTTTTGCAAAAACGAACAAGTCGACGTAGCGCCAGCGTTCCACGGAAGATACCATGTCCGACCCGAGGGACACGCCCATCACAGAGTAGCACCAGTGCTACATGACCACGATTTTCACCGACCTCTAGCGGCCAAACCGGGGCGTTTTTGGCCTCAAACAAAAAAACGGTCCCGGCAAATGTTGACGTCAGTCTTCCTGTTGTAGGCCGCCTCGCCATCCCTCGTACATACGGAGATATTGACGTGATTGAATTGTCAAGGGTTGTCGGAAAAGATCGGGGTATGTGTCGGAGATGTTACATAGGTCCTTTGCACCGATCGAAAAGTCGTCCCAACATCTCTAATTTCTACCCTATTCGTCCGATCGTTCTCCAACTCTCAAAATATCCCAGTTACGCGATGAGTGACCCCGTTCGATGGGGGTTGTCCAAAAATACGCAATATTTGAGCCGGAACTTCGACCCAAACTTCGGGTGCCACCCCTGCGTCGTTCCACGTGCGATCCGGACGCATTCTTCGACGTTGCGCCCAGAGGGCCACGGGAACTGGACACCCAATTCGAACCGTACAAATTCCCAACGCGGAGCGTTACAATCGGAGCACCACCATTTTCCCGCATCCCCGTGTGGCCGGGGCGTTCCCCGGGTGCTCCGGGGACCCCATTCTAGGCCACGCCCCCTTTGCGTAACCCCAACGCTACATTACCGCAATTTTCACAAAAAGACCGGAACGCCTCCATTCCCTTGGCGATGTTTCGGGCAATGACTGGAAAAAAGGCATAAAAAAGCCCGGAACATCGCCATGTTAACGGAGATGTTCCGGGCAACGACAAAAAAAATGCATAAAAAAGCCCGGAACATCGCCATTCACTTGGCGATGTTCCACCGCCACCGTCCTGCTGTCTTAAGCAACCAACGCCTTTCATGGTATCCCATGAGCATCGTTTTAGGCGCCTTAACTCGACGTTTGGTTCATCCCACAGCACCAGTTCTGCTTACCAAAAATGGCCCACTTGGCACTCGTTCATCCGCTCTTTCGACTTCATGCCTTTAAGCAAGTCGTCTTTCTCACCCATTTAAAGTTTGAGAATAGGTTGAGGTCGTTTCGGCCCCAAGGCCTCTAATCATTCGCTTTACCAGATGAGACTGGTGGTGTGCCCACGATCGCTCGCGGCGACACTCTGTACAGACTCCGAGCGCCAGCTATCCTGAGGGAAACTTCGGAGGGAACCAGCTACTAGATGGTTCGATTAGTCTTTCGCCCCTATATATAGGAAGGGGACGAAGACAGCGGCCAGCGCCCGAGAAGGGGACGAAGACAGCGGCCAGCCCCGAGAAGGGGACGAAGACAGCGGCCAGCCCCGAGAAGACTGGGACGAAGACAGCGGCCAGCCCGAGAAGACTGGGACGAAGACAGCGGCCAGCCCCGAGAAGAGGACGAAGACAGCGGCTTGGCCAACCTTGGCAGATGTCCTTGACAAACTAAGGAGCTTACGGGCATATGTGGTAGACGAAGATGCGGAATTAAAAGGTAACTAGTTATTAAATATTCTTTCGGTGAGGAAGAAGATACTTGACATGAGATGTTTCGAGGAAAATCAGGGCTGTTGTTTAATAGTATTGCTTATTAACAAACAACATTAGAAAGAAAAAAATATGGCTCCAAAAAACTTGTTGCGACCTTCTTATCTGGTAAGCTCTATTTAACCCGGCACCCCACCAAATAAAGAGATTGACATTTTGCGAATATAATAGTATTTCCCAGTTTTTTAAACTTTTTTCCACCCAATGTACTAAAGAAATTTAAAAAATTCACGGGAGAGGATAAAAAAATTCATATTTTTCGTTGGCACCCTGTTTTGGGTTTCAGTATTGTGCTTGAAAAACTAGAAATGTGTTCTTTAAAAATCTAAATCTCGAAATTTTGGGGGAAGGCGGGGTTTTTGAAAAAGAAGCCATGTATAATTTTTATTTTGGGATATTGCCCCGATGAAAGATAAAAATAAGAAGCTTTGACTTCCTAAATTCTGGGGTTAACAGAAAAATCAAAAATTGTACAACCAAGCGTACAAACTTTTCTATGATAAACTTAATGTTATGTTTCTTTTTTTTCTTATTCTTGTTTTTAATTAAAAAAAATAATTTTAAGGGTTTTAAAAAAACAGTATCCGGTTTACACAAATTATTCCCCCTTTTTTTCCATTATCTGTCATCTCCTTTCAGCATTGTAATTTAGGACCTCGTATTAAGATCCTAGAGGTCCTTTCAAGCTGAAACATCTTTACAAAGGGTGGACTTCTTTTAAAAAATATTTTCCGGGTGTAGGAAAAAAAAATATGATAACGTATTTGAATCGGAAAGAGTATTACTTTAAATACCCCCCGCCGCTTCGTTACAAATATATTGGCGACTGACCAACGAAACTATAGAAAAGCGGGTATCGTTTTTCGGGATTTGTCTGATAAAATTTCTTTGAGGGAAAGGGTTTTATTTAAAATCTTTTCTATCACTACTATTTTTGTACAGGTTTCAAAAACGTTTTTTATAGTTAAATTTTCCCCCAACCTCATCAAAAGGGAAGGATTTTTCACCTTTTTTAAAAGATATCCGGGGAGTAATGTAGGGGCCCGATTCTTAAAGGGGGCCAAAACCACTTTTCACGGCGAGAGGAGCGACGTGAAGAGATCCAGGCTGCAGTGCTATTCTTGTTTGGCGAAATTTATGTTTCTATCATTTTCCAGCAATTTTCCCATGCTTTTTAATTTTTTGTTTCAAAATGTTTTTAAACGAAGCAATGATTAGCTGACGTCTAGCCGCCTTTTTCGCTCTGATTTTGCCATTTTCTGCTATTTTCGTTACCAAAGATCCCGGAAGACCAGGACCCAAAAAATACTACAGATTTTGTTCATGGGAAAAGATTTGAAAGTATAACTGTCTTGTGAATTATGGGATATTTGGATAAATTTCAGACATTGCTTCCGGGAAAAATAAAAGGCTGTGCAGTTAGAAACTTTGTTTCGTTACCCCTTTTGGAACCATAGAGGTTTGGAGTAGTGCAAAAGTTCAGCATTATACCCCTGAACATTGGGTGGAGGTGGAAATGAAGACCGTGTCAGTAATAAGCCAACCAAATAAATCATCCGTTTTTGACCTCTGAAACATGAGCTATAGCCAAAAAATGGAACGTATTTCTTGAAAAAATGCTTGGAATTGATATTTGGGTCGAAAAAACCCCTTTTTTATCGAGACATTTGGGGAGCAAGTCGGTTTGCAGAAAGCCATGGGGGAATTTAACCGTAGACGTTAGAAAGCTAAGGTATGTTATGTCATTTCTCCCAAAAGCTCATGCAAAAGAATGCCTACTGGTTTTTTGCTTTGGACGTAAAAAATAACGATTTTTAAAAAGGGGGGGCTAAAACTGCATTGTAGGTGGATTTTTGGGTTACTTTATAACGACGCCACATAATTAAGCATTTAAGTAATTCCCTTTTAGTGAGTAATGATGGTTCCCTGTTCGCGTATAGGCATTTAAAGGGGTGGTTTTGGAATGCGCCTGTTGACAATCGAATTTCCAGTGTGGTGTACTTATCAAATCCTAATTAAAAAGGCCTAGCGAGTTGAAAATTTCATCATCAATTTTTTTTTTCTTTTTTTCGGGGCTATAAATAAAAAAATTTAAAAAAAATTTTAAAGGTTTTTTTTTGCGTAAAAAATTAATAACGTTGTCACTTGACGGGAATTATCCGATATATTTCTTTTCATTTATATCGGAGAATCGAAAGTACGACCCCTTGTCTAACACTCCACCCAAAAAAATTAACAAAAATTTATTGTATTGAATTTAAATAAACCTAGATTTGACCCCAGAGACTGGAGTTTAACCCCCCACAATCAAACTTTACTAAAACGCGGACAAAAAATTTTTTAGCTTGATGAAATTTCGGCCTTTTAAAAATTTAAAAAATTTTTTTTAGTATTTAAAAATCATCAATTGAGTCAGTTAGTTTTTCTTTTGAACGGGGGCGTTTGGCGAAATGACATATTTTTGTGTAAATCACCATGTAAACACCTGGCAATCTCAGCTCCAATAGGCAAACGACCAAATTTTGGGAATGTATTTATTGCGTTGTTCAATGAGTCGGGCTGTCTTTTTTCCGGTTTGAAAAATTTCGCAAAAAAAAAAACTAGCTTATTCGCGAGGACTTTTTACAACGTTTTCAACACATTTCCTTTAGCCCGTTGTTTTTGCAAAATGTCGGTACAAAACAATTTAAACATTGCGTCAGACGAACACGCCCATTCACGTGTCGGTGACGGCCAGTATGACTCCCCAGGTTTTCGGGAAATATTTAAAATACAGTGTTTGGAACTTTTAACTCAGAAAGTTATTGGGCGGGCCAGCGTGGAGGGGAAATTTCCCGCTTGCTGTATAGGGGTATTTTCAGGCTGGTTCGAAATGCGCCCGTTAACAATCCGGGGGGGGAATTACCCCCAAAAAGGGTGGGGGTTTTAAAAACTTTTTTTTTTTTTAAAAAAACCCCCCCTAAGTTT
>JAMZAV010003827.1:0-60877 GCA_024449915.1 Sweltsa coloradensis
GTGGTGTAATGGGGGGCAAAAACACATTGGATCGAGTTTTGTGCGTCTTGGTGTTTTGAATTGTGAGAGACAATCCTTGCCCTATTTTAGACACTTAAGTGTTGCCTTTAAGATTCATTGAATTGAAGGACAAAGGACTGTTAATGACAGAGAATTATTGTTCTGGTATATTATTAACTATTTTCATTTTCACTACTTTAAGTCTTTCATTCAATTTAAGGAATCTTGAATGAAACATTGAACCATCTCAATTGTGTAAGATGTCTGCAGAGTTTTTGAATATTCTACAGTTCTAATATTTTCGCTCTATATGGTCCTTGTTTTCAATATTTTGTTCATGTTATGTTTAGACTTAATTCATGGTTAATGTAAAGGGTAATGAACTCATAGAGTTTTACCAAATCACGGTAATAATGATTTGTTCAAATTTGTTGTGTTATGATTATTTTTTAAAATTATCATTAAAAAGCGGATGGAACAACAAAAACTAGGAGCCGTACAACTCTGACGGTGAAAATAAATTTCAAATGAGTATATATTACTTAGGGCCTATACATTCTTGACGGTTTATATTGAAAAAGTGATATCAAACGTTATTCTTCTGGTTCTTTGAGTCGTACCAACAACGTTGGGCATTTTTCTTTTGGCAATAATAATCTCACATACTACACCAGTGATCCCAGTTTCGTAAAAGGAGAAACACAGTTTTATAGATAGATAAAGAACATACTTGAATAAAATAATGTGGCCAGTCATCAATCATCAGATACACACGCATTGGCAGAGCAGATCTATCAGTTTGTCAATGATGTAGCTTTTACATTCCATATTTATTTCAGCTTTTCCTTTGCCTGGTGCAGGCACGTGTTGATTACTAAATTTACTCTCACATTTTAGTATAAACTGAGTTTGGATTTAATTGGCAGCCGACACTTTTAATGGCTTTCAAAATAAGTTAAGACGACTTATCCAGATTTTGTTAGCGAGCTTTCAAGAGCTTAAATCTCATTAAAGCCCACTTTGGTTGCGGAGTCTCTGCGGTCGTTTGTCACTCACCTAAACATCTGAGCTGAGGGTCACTCGCTGACCAACTTGTACAACATCACCGGCCAGTCTTATTGGCTCTAATCCGAACACTCGAGTGGGAGCGCTCTGGTAATCATGCTTCGCTGCAATCTTACACGCGGAAGGGGTAATGGACAATAAGTTCATTTAACGGCGGTTCCTCTAGGGAGCTGTAACTTGAAAGTTATGGAGTTGGGTACAGCCGTTGTCACAAAACTTGCAGCACGAGGCTTCAAGCATGGGGAGGAACTTCACACGTGTTTAACACTTTATAACGTTATATATTATTTGTTTGACATATATCCTATTCATTTTAAAAAAACTTATTTACACAGGAGGACAACTAACATAAATGCATTATCAATGGTGGATATAATAATGTTTTAACAATGTAAAAGAACTATTTTTGATTACATATTCAAACGGTATATAAAAAATATAAAAAGAGGAAAAACGGATTAAATGTTAATTGTGAAAATTGAGAAGGGGAAAAGAAAAATGAAAAATTTAATACTTGCAAAAAAGGAGAAAAGATAACAGAACACAAAAAAGAAAAACGAAAAGAAAAGAGTATTTTATTAGACGATCCCACCAAAACAAATATAGTATGAGGTTTGACAAAATCAGAAACAGCAGGTCAGGGAATAATCAAACTTTCGCGGAAGAAAACACAGTAAAATGTTTTTTAATAATAATTATTGTTAGCTGAATTGGATATAAATTACACTTGATTATTAAAATAAACAAGTATTATAGTCTTGTTTTGACTATCGTTCGAGTCAACTAAAATAGCCATCGCCTTATGATGGCCGATAAACAACGTAATATTAAAACAAAAACAAATATGTACTATAGATGGATCCGATTGAAAATAGGGATGTAGCAAACGAATTTATTGACTATATAGTGACCTAGATCTGTGTTGTGAATAAGAGGTAACTGAAGCGTAAAGTCTATCTATTCGTTTACGTTCGTACCCAGTCAGTGAAACGAATCTCATACTGTAATAACACTATTTTTACTTGGCTGGTTGCGATGGCAACTCTTCACTGTATACTGTTTAGATTGTATTACGTGTGTCCTTTGTTATCATATCATTTGCTGGTTTTTGTTTTATTTTGCGTACTTTTCTGCATCACGATATAAGTATGCATCGTTGCTTCTCTGACAAACAAAGTTATAGTTATAACAAGTATCGATCCTGTGTGGCTAACTTGTTTGTAGTCTTTTGAAGGTACTTTGAAATAAGTCGACAAACAATACAAATGTGCCGCAGATCTATGTGCCCCATTTCTACTGGACTGGTTTATTTTGTGCTACATTACGTACGTGGGTTCAAACAATATAGGCTTCCGTTATTTTTTATTTATTTTATTAGGATTAAGGACGCGTCAACCGTTAGGTCATAATGCGCCACTGTAGCCTAAGCAATATGGAGATGAAATATGCAAACATATCCTACCAACTAGGTCTACATTTTAATAAAATGTAATGAATAATGAGAATAAAGCATTCAAACATTCATGGAATTCAAGTGATTATATTTTTCCCTCGTTGTAATAGTGTTGAACTTATCGGGAAAAAATACAACATCGATAAAAGTGTAAAGATACCTTTGAGAGACTTCGTCGAAAATACCTTCTATTGGTTTCTTATGGGAAGGAAACTGTGTTAAGAGTCAATGCTGGTCGTTGCTATGCGTTGCTATGGGCGGCTATGATTGAATGACGTCACACTAATAGCGTCTATTCTTCCCACCACTTTTCCTCTTCAATAATTACATAATCAAGTTGTTAATGTGTATGTGTAATGTATGTAAATGTATATCTAGAACTAGATCCATTCGAGAGGTATTCCATTAACCCGGCACCTCCACCAAAAGTTTAAGACAAAACGTAGAACTAGATCCATTCGAGATGTATTCGATTAACCCGGCACCTCCACCAAAAGTTAAGACAAAACGTGTAGTGAGCTTCTCTTCCGTTTTACCGATGCACCTCGGAAATAAAATGATGAAACAAATGCTCTCAAAAAAAAAAAAAAAAAAAAGCTCTCAACTCTCTACTCTCAATTATTAAATCGTGCTTCAGTAATTCCCCTGAGTTTTTCCCGTACTTTGATCTACTTCCATGGCCTGGATGCAACTGCATAGTGCGGACTTACTGGGTCAAGCTTCAAAGTAAATGGGTTACATGAAGTTCTAGTCTTGTTTCTCCCTGATCCCGGGCGCTGCAACTTCTTCCGAGTCGCTGGGCTTTAAGGAAAATCATTTTAGAACTTCATGATGTATTCTTAGGTTGAATTGTCCGCTAGGGATCTACCCCAGTGTTTTCCGTTTCTTCTCAAGTCTTGTTCTTCAATGCTTTTACATAAAAAAGTCGCGCAAGCGCGGCTTGAAAGCCGCTACGCGGAGGGAATGGAAAACCTCGTACTTGGAAAACCTCGTAGTTGGAAAACCTCGTTGACGCGACAAAATCGCGAATCGGTCCGCGTACGGCCGCGATACGATAGTTTTCGGGTGAAGTTTGTCGTTTATCCGAAGACCTGGGACAAATTTGTTTTCCCGGGACACTTTCAGTACGCCGCCGGACGCTGTCCGCGGCCTCTTAAGTACGGTGCAAAATTATTTTCGAAATTGAAAATTTTTACGCCTTTTGTGTAAAATGTGGGAGAAATGTTTTCCTGGGACAATTCCGAGACAAAATATTTTACGGTAAGTCAAAATCTTCGCCTCGTCCGCGCAGATCCGCAAAGCCCAAGATGGACAGGACCAGACATACTTCACATTTTTCATTAATCCTGGACAAAAGTTTTTCCGTGACACTTGTCCGGGTATCAAAATATGCCCCTCGTCCGTCCGGAAACCCTAGAGCTCGAGATGTACCTGATCGTACTGTAATGTGGAAGATAAATACAAAAGAAAACGTTTATCCACAAAATGACCCAAATACTATTTTGAGACATTCAAAAAAGTTTTGGCAACGTTGAAATGAAGGTGTTCGGGGAATGCGGCCCCTGACGTAATCGGAAGGAAAAATTAAATTTAAATTTAAAAAAGCCCCAAAAAGGGTGACGGAATGCCTGAGCACTGTTTTGACTTTAAAATTTCCCCTCTAATAAACCACTGCTTCGCTTGACAATACAGTTCTATAGAGCCCGAGATGAACCCGATCGGACGAAAATTGCCCAAGCTATAAAAGAATCAATGTTTTATTGGATTTTCCAAAAATGACCAACCACTTAAAAAGAAACGAAACTAAATTAGTGTTAGGGCCGTAACCTCTGATGCAGCCCACTGGCGCCATTGGAATCGCCTCAAAAATTAAATTGCTTGAAGATATCAATGAAATGTCTTAATTTATATTTCCAAAACCCCCCCCCCCCCCCCCCCACACACACAAAAAAAACAGTGTCAGAGGCATCTAGTCAAAACACAAAACAGTCCACGAAATTCGGATTCGTACTGGAAAAAGTTAATAAATTTCACTGAATAATTAAGGTTATTCTTATAAAACTCGACTTCCCCCCCCCCCATCACTCCTCGCCACTTTGTCCTCTCGATTCCCTCGTCGTGTTCGTTGACTTGAATTGCCCCCCCCCCCCCCCCCCCCCCCAAAGCCCGCCACTGCCCAACCGTAAAGGAAGTCGCTAGTATGAAACATTATTTCTATTAGTGGAAGTATTAAATGTGTCTCGATACTTTGGTTGCACCTAGGCGGGCTAAACCCCACTATTGGTGGAAGTCTATGCTGTCTCGATTGCACTAAGGCTGTCTAAACGCTTCTATGTCATGATGTTATCGATGTGCATGTGCATATGCTGGAGTTTATATGGACATTCGTTACTGGATTTCAAAAATAGTTTCCCAATCAGAGCCCCCCAACTTCAACCAGACTCAATGCCTGACTTATTACATCACTTCATAGCTAAAAATAGATTTCTTATAATGTAGGCCTAAGTGTTTGTATCTACTGTAGGGAGCCTCTTCAAGCTTACGAACGCACTTTATTAATATGTTGTGATCAGTATAAATTAGCGTAAAAAATTCACTGACGAGAGTATTCAAAATTTTAATGTGCGTTTTTTGCGCCCAGGATCTGAAAACGAAGGGTTGAGATGTTGTTGGCCGTAATCGCCAAACCCTTAGACGTATTTTATAAGTCAACAAAGGAAATCGAATCGTTGAAGGCATATCCGTTAAATGACGTTTTTCATTTGCATGCATACGAAAAATGACGTTCTTTTTATCGGCCTTGGTTTTACAAACACGTTTGAGTGCCGTTTGGCGCTCAGGACATTCGAAATTGGAGTCAAAGTAATTTTTTTTAGAAAGTTTGATCTTGTTAGAAATTAATGAGACCAACATGGTAGGGACATAAAAGTCGAAATAGGGCCCGTTTTAGGTCATTCAGAAAAAGCATGTGTAAAAGAATGTTGATTTTTCTATGCAAAACCGGACACGCATGCAATCTTGTCTCCCCCCCCTGTCTACCCTTCAAACGTAGCCAAATACGTGATGTTGGTATGACAATTTCCGTAAAGATCGGATACAGTGGTTTTACAATTCTTGAAATTTACAAAAAATATTACCGTGCTTTTGTGACCTTGAATGCAAAATTTAACTATCAAAAAGTGGTCCCGGACCGAACTCGAAGGCTTCCACCTAACCCGGGTTCGAACACAGTTCTCAAACCAATTTATTACATTCCTTTATTCTTCCGCTACATTAACGAGCCTTTGTCGTTCCAAATCGAACCGAGGAAAATAAAAATTTTAAACTTTTAAAGTTGCACTGCAAAATGTTAAAAATTTCAACTTTGCAATTTTTCCCTCGCAATCGGAAAGAAATATCGGGGCAATTTTGTTTTTAACTCGTTTGCTATTTCATTGGCTTTCGGAATTGGCAAACCTCGGGGCTCTACCGCGCATCTCAAAATTTCAAAAAATGGAAAATGGAATATCCAAACAAGTCCGAAAAAAAGAAAACGGTACACATTTTGCCGTCTGGACCCCCGCGTAACTCCGCACGGGCACTTCACACACGCCGTAAGTGAATTTGAAAAATTCAGGATTTTTTAAACATTTTTATTTAAACAGCAAATTTAACTTTTTTCTAAATTACGCGCATTTCAAATGTTTATCATTGCCCCGGCCAAAGTAATGGATCGGTCTAAAACCCTTGACGGTGCCTGTACCTGAAAGATTTCGAACGCGCCGGTGTCGTCGGTGTTCGGATGCAAAGCTACTTTGGGCGCGGCAACCGTGAGAAAACAAAAAATATGATTTTTTGAAGCCAAAACGGACACGCACGACTATTTTGGTCGGTCCATAACGTGTATACAAATGCTACAAAATGGGTCATGTTTGGTATCACGATTATCGCAAAGGTCCGATCTAGGTCGGATAACCATCCGTTAATTTTAGAAAAAAATGTGTACCATACTTTTTACGATTTTAAAGGAAAAATCAAACGGTAAAAAAGTGTCCAGAATCGTATTCGAAGGCAGCTACTGATCCGGGGTTCGAACCAAGGTTCTCAAACTAATTTTATTAAAATACCTTCATCATTCCTCTACATTAATGTGCCTCGGTTAGCGGAAATCAAACCAAGGGAAGGCGATTTTTTTATTTTTTTAAATTGCACTGTAAAATTTTCAAAATTGTCCAGCTTTGGGATTTTTTTTCGCGCATTCTGAAGAAGAAAGTGGGGACAATTTTTTTAAAAACTTGTTACCCAATTCATTGGCTTTTGTAATTGGCAAACTTTGGGGCTCTACCGTAAATCCAAAAATTTCCAAAAATTTGGAAACGGAAAATCCAAACAATGTCCCATAAAAAGAGAATGAATTTTTTTTTCAAAAATGTGCTCCCATAGACCGCCGGTTTATTCTATTGTGTACACGTTGAAACAAAAAACGACTTTTTGGGAATGCTCCAAGTAATATATCCGTTTTTTCTAAAATTTCCTTGCTTCAAAATTTGAAATGTTTTTCGTCGTCCCGGCCAAAGTATGAAAGTTGGTCCGGAACCCTTCACGGTACTCGTACCGGTAGTTATTTCGAACACGTCGGTACCGTCGACGTTTGGGAGCAAAGCGTACTTTGGGCGCGGCAACCGCGAGTACAAAAATGCCAAAAAACGGTGTTTTTCGTGATTTTCGACTTTTTGACCCGGAAGCAATTTTTTTTCGGGTCGCGGGTATTGATTTATTCGGAAAATTCGATCCTTTCTCGTGGAGGAGCGTCCAAAATGTACGCGTTTATCCCGCTCCTCGGCGGCGAAAACGTCTCGCGTGGCAAAACTCGGTTTCCGCCGCCAGTCCTAGAGTTAACGTAGTATAGTTATATAGACAAGTTGTGCTTCGCGCGCCCACGGGTCGCTTTTTTGGGTTAGGCCTTCGGCCCCCCAGATGACCCCCGCAGCCCCTGCCCATTTCCCAGGGCGATTAGTTCAAATCGGTCCGTTTTTGGCCGTCCTGCGGTCCGTGACGCGTGTTTTCGGGCGATTTTCTCCGTCATTCCCCGAATTCCAGGATTTTCATTCGTCCGGGAAGAATTTTTGGGTGACCCCCACACTCGCCTTGACGTTCCAAACATTTTGGCGAAAAAAAATTTAAAATCCGACAACTTTGGAAATTTCCGGGAATTTCCCGTCGTATTCCAGGAAATTCCAGGATGTTAATTCTTCCCGGACATTTTTTTCGCATTTAACCACTCGCCCTGTCACCCCGAACCCCGGGGGATTTTTTTTTCGGAAATCGGACAACATTTACACTTTTATGGAATTCCTGGAATTCCTGGAATTTTCAGACTCTTTTCCAGGACACCAAAAAGTCGGCCTTGTCCGCCCGCTCATATTGCGCCCGAAATGGACACGATCGGACAAAAACTGGCCGAGCTGTTAAAAAAAGAAATGTTTTTTGGAATTTCCAAATCGCCAACCATTTTTTTGGGAAATCCAAAGAAATTTTTCGCACTCGTCTTCAATTTGACATATCCTGACTAGGTTTTCGGACCCAACACTCCATTTTGAAAACCCAGCCCTCCCGGTCGAGAAACGGTCAATTTCGGCCGTAGCGAACCCATTCAGCGGACAAGTCACATAGGGCATGATGGCGGAATTTCCAAAATTTTGGTTTGCCATAGTGGCCCATGCATGCCGCATGGGACGCAATCGAAAAGAAAAATTATAAAAAAATTCCTCATCGGCGAAAAAATTGCCAAAGGCGGCCGTCAAGGGTAAAAAAACAGAAATTGCCATGGAAGGTCCAAATTTTGGAAATTCCAAAAAAACCTTCGTCTTTCCCGAGATGGGTCAATCCCTAGGCTGTGTCAAAATTTCGAAAAATTGGGATCAAACTGTGGAAAAAAAACTGGCGCCAACCGAAATGTCACTATTCGCAAGCTCATTTTCCAGGATTGTCAAAATCCAAGATGGCCGCCGAAATGCAAAATTTTCACAACACTCAAAAAGCCAAATGTCCAAACCCACCAACCCATCCGGTCCCGTCCGGATCCGTCGACCGTCTGCCCCCCATAAAATAAACCGCCCCAAAAAACACCTAATTTCCTGAAATGACCATTTTCCCTGTCCGCCACTGGGGCTCGAAAATAAATGGTCCGAAATCGACGTCAGCTATGTTTTTCCGTGTAGCAAGTGAAATGTTGAGGGAAAAAAACCATCCTACACGAGCAAAAGTGCGTCTGCCCGGGCGCTACGCGCAATGAACGTGGCGCTACGCGCAAAGAGCGTCAGGATAGTTTTAAAAGACTATTATATAGTACCGATATCTAAGTAATTTTTGTTTTAACCTAGTTTGGAGTTACACACTATAAGCAACTCCAGTAATTCTGTCACTGCCAGGTGGTTATTTTTCTATCGAACTCATATTTCGCAATCTTTGACCAAATATAATTTGTACATCACAACTATTAGTATTATATTTTGCTTACTATCATTTAAATGAATTGAATGCTATTTAAAACATGTCAGTTACATAATTATTAAAGAAACTGATTTAAACTACAATAATTTTATTGACAATTGATTAATCCTAGAAAACTTATACTGAAAAGTAACAATTTAAAAAAAAATTGTAATCTATTGAAATACTGTTTATAAATCTGTGTGCAATTGCGTAGTGTCCTCGTTTGTAAATCAGTTTTTATTACTGGCTAGAATAGACATTTTAATTATATAAATTATTACTGATTTTATGTATCACAGTAACTCGTCAACGTAAGTACATATAATTGAACATTTTACGAACATTTTTGTGTCCCTGAGGCCATGGGGTGGGGATGGGCTAGATTCTTCCAAATCGAGATGTCAGTCAACCCGGCACCTCCGCGAAAGATATTGTGACGATACAACGTTGTATAACGTTCACGATAATGAATGGTTCTCTATGGTTAGTTATTCTATTATATTATGTGATGCTGCGTTACTTATAAAGATTCTAAAATCAATTTGATCTCGGTGTTGAATACATTTCATTTGTGCAAGTCCAACCTGAAATCGAACCCGTGAACTTGCAGAACGAGTAATCTCTCTCACTGCGGTTTCAGGCTAGACTGTCTTGTTAGGTGTTGCAAGAAGATGAAGTCACGTGACAGTGGACCCGCAGAACGCACTCAACACGGGCCTAGGAGTGTAACAAGATAATCCTGGTGGTTTGAAGGGGAACCTTGATTAACTCGCACAAGTTTAATTGCCTGTATGAAGACGTGTTTATTACGCTCGAGCTAAGAGAACATGGGATCGCGCGTGTCTGTCTTAGCCGCCGATTATGAGTCTCGCAGTTGTTATGTACGTTGTGCTATTCTGAACTAGTGAAGGCAGTGATTTGAAACGAGACCAATCAGGGATATAACTTCTTTTTTAAGTCCAGCGAATTGATAGTTTATTTGTAATTCTTTTAAAATGTATTAAGTTAATGCTTTCAAGGTCTGAAGTACAACTCGCACAAGTTTAATTGCCTGTATGAAGACGTGTTTATTACGCTCGAGCTAAGAGAACATGGGATCGCGCGTGTCTGTCTTAGCCGCCGATTATGAGTCTCGCAGTTGTTATGTACGTTGTGCTATTCTGAACTAGTGAAGGCAGTGATTTGAAACGAGACCAATCAGGGATATAACTTCTTTTTTAAGTCCAGCGAATTGATAGTTTATTTGTAATTCTTTTAAAATGTATTAAATTAATGCTTTCAAGGTCTGAAGTACAATTAAGATTTATTTTAATTTGATATATTTGTATTCATTTCTTGGTCACATATTTTGTGGGCGATAACATTTATTTCCCGGTTTTGGTTATTTAACTTTGTTTACAAGTGTTGTGTTGTGTTGTGTATGTATTTATGACAGTGCGGGTAGTGGTTTTGACAGTGAACTGGTCTGATTCAGGTTCTAAAATGTTTAGGTTTTTGGATCAGGTCGTTATAATGTACGACATGTAAAAATGGATTTTTTTTATAGTGAAGCTTTTGAAGTTGAAGTTTTGAAGTTTTTTATCTTCCAATAATTTTCTCTCAATTAATTATATTGTCTGTATTTTTATTGCATTTTCAATTTTAGGCTATGAAAATAAAAATTGTGTGGACCGGCACCTCCACCAAATTCCAAAAATATTTTTTGACACCCGAACATCGGGTCGTCCCCCTTCTTATACCTATTTCGACCCGAAATTTAGGGAACCCGCACACCACAAATGTTTTACATATTACCCTTGATCCCCACCACATCACTGACATTAGTTTCTATCTGTTCTACAGATTGTACTCAATTTGTTTTAAAATAGTTTTTTATCTCTAATTTTCTCTTCAATAACGTTTTAAGTTTACCTTCAGAATAGAAAACGGTGCCTTATCAAACCATGGTTACTATATACTTGTGCTGAATCAGCAGTTAGGTATCAAAATAATATACCCTGTTATCAAACTTGTCAATAATTCTAGTACTTTCTGATCGATTTTTTGTATCAATGGGCGTTTGATTCTAACATCTTTGTTGTGTCTTGTGTGTGGTGGTTGCCATAGCAACGCGCACTTGCCCTCACACAATAATTTATGAAGATAACAAATTGAGTGGATGAAGAGTGTCTGTTTATAATCCGTACATTTTAATATTTATGAAATCGTCAATCTCTTTTTTTTCCAAGAAAAGTTGCTAACTTTTAATTTAAAATGTAAATTTCTTGAAAAGTTTAAGTGGGAAGTTTATTTTCATTGGAACGAAGAAGATTTTAAGATTGCAAAAAGTGTTTTCTTTCAAAGGCTTGGCTTTTAGTGAAGGCAGTCGTCAATAGTAACATTTCTAAAGAGCGTGCTTTGCATAAGGTAAGGTCTGTCAATGTGTTGAATGTATGAACGTAAAACTTCAAGGACGTTCGTTTTAATGGCTCACTAAATCATTAATTTTTAATATGCAACTTGACAATGGCCTCTTTGAGCTATAAATTGCACGCTGTAAGTGGTGAAATAGGGTAGTTATAATGCTCATGCATTTAGATGGATCCACTTTGTATTTGTTGGGTTTGTTAATGTGTAGTTTATTGATCATCTGGTAAAGCTTAAGTAACGAGAATTAAATTAGTGGGGCAGCTTAACGCCAAATTTGGGGTGAATGTTTACACGCCGGACAAAAGCACCAAATTTTTACCACGTGCTAGTTGGGCCTAAAGCTTTTAATTTTTGATAGGAACCAGCTTTTCCGGCGGCCATCTTGAATTTTACAGCGGCCATCTTGAAATTTAAGCATTTTACCAACATCTCGGCTTCTAAACCACTTAGGATAACAATATTGGTGTGCAAGTAGATATTTTTGGGGTCAGAGAATACAAATAGACTGTTGCTTACCAGATACCCCCGCGGCCATCTTGAATTTTACAGCGGCCATCTTGAAATATAAGCATTATATCAATATCTCTGCTTCTAAACTACTTAAGATCACAATCTTGGTGTGTAAGTTCGTATATATTTTTGGAGTCAGAGAATACAAATGGACTATTGCTAACCAGCTCCTCTGGTGGCCATCTTAAATTTTTGTGAAACCCTTTTGTGGATGACAGTGATGAGTTACTTGCTCTTGACACAAGAATAGTTTTGGACAAAATTGTAGTGACTACTGTGTGAACAGTGCAGATTCTGGGACAGGATCAGTATGCCAATTTCTGCAAATCAGTAACAACTGATCCTACTCGATCCATTTTTGAACCAATCAAGAAGAATTCTCTCCTCTGTTCAGCAATGCCGCACAAAAAGTAAGACAAAACAAAAGGGTAAAATATCCTTACTCAACAGCGATATCTCTCATGCAGCATAGGGCGAGCGACTCAGCGACATGTCCACATTCTTCAGCCATGAGAACCATCCTTTCCCCCCTTCACTAGCTGACAATGGAAAACTTCGACTAGGAAAGAAGTCCGATCTTATGAACATTCTGGACAAGGATTCCCCAAACGATCCTCCTGATGCCATTGATGTAAAACTTCTAAATGGAGCCGCTGTTTTGCATCTCATCCCAACTACCAACATTGTGACGTTTGATGATTATACTGATCAGGTTTTAAATCCACACATCATTAAACAACTAGAAAACTGCAAACGAGTTGATATAGTGTGGGACAAATACATTCGGAACTGCCTAAAAGAATCCACGACGACGTGAGAAACTAGGGCGCTTCAACCGGTTAGGTCATATTGCGCCGCCTGTGAATGAAAGGAAATGAGAAGAGTGAATGCAGGTATGTTTGATGATTAGATTGTTTTCTAAGTGTATAAATAACAAAATAAATTGATGATGAAGAAAGTAATAGCAAAATAAAAGTTATGTATGTAAATGAAAATAAAGAAAAGAAACAAATGTGTAAGATGTGAATTAAATTTTGTTAAATAGATTACAATGGATGAGAAATTTAGAAAGTTTGTCGCCGTTATCATATGATAGAAGTTCTTCATATGATTGGGAGAGATCAAATTGCGTGCGCAATGCATCATATTTGGCACATTCTGCTAGCATATGATGCACGGTTAAAGGTACATCACATGTGTCACATATGGGGAATAACCTTTTCTGGTTAAGAGATATCCGTGTGTTAGGCGTGTATGGCCTATACAAATTCTAGACAATACCACCTCTTCTTACGTGAGAGTCGAGACGTAGGTGGACGAATTTTGTTAGTCAATGTGGGCATCACACTATGCAATTGTTATTTGCTACACATCCCACGATGTTTGGGTCCCCAAATTCAACAATCTTTGCTTGTATCCACTCTTGACATCTGGAACGGGAACTAGTTTGGAAATCAACGTCGCGACGCTAGGAAGCTTCCCTAGCAGCCCGTTCTGCCAGTTCATTTCCCTCTATGCACATGTGTTCAGGTATCCAGCAAAACTCTAATTATATATCCCTTAGAGGTTATTTTTTCTAAATGGGAATTGGATGTCTTGTACCAAATGATGACTAGAATACATGAGTTTTTAGCTTGAAGTGAACTTAAGCTATCTGAACACAAAAGGTATTCTCCACAACGACAGCGTAGAATGTTTTTTAAGAGCTTCACGGATGGCGAATAACTCTGCAGTGAAAACTAAAACCACACGTCGCTTAGCCTGAAACGTTCAGTTAAGGTGGAGCAATAAAAGGCACTTCCAACCTTGTTGTCAATTTTGGAGCGATCTGTGAATCCCAAAGAAAACCTTTGATGTTCATGGCAAATCTTTCTAAAGCTAATTTTGAATACACTATTGCTAGTAGATTTTTTTTCAAAAAGGGACAAAGGTCAAATATAATAATCGGCTCTGGTGAAAACCCAGGGCGGGTTATTGCTAAATACAAAAGTAAAAACTTTTGGCAGATGAAATTCTATAAGATTAACAAAAGTTACATCTAATCCCGTTGGAAGAGATGCCTTGGGTTTGTTATAAAAGGGTGTCTGACATATGTCGTGTTAAAAACATTCCGATTGCTGGATGGTTAGGCATGGCTTTAATTTTCATTACATACGTTACCCATAAAAGGGTTTCTCCGTTCTGCAAAGGAGGACACACCTGACTCGGCATACAAGCTGACTCCCGGGGCTTGTTCGAAATGCACCAAGAGCAATACGAAAAACCACAATGGTGGACACTGTCTAGAAGCTTAAGGGTTTTTTTACTTGCTGAAGAGTATACGAAACATCCATAGTCCATCTTGGAGCAAACTAGAAATCCGTAAATTCTCAACATGCAAGTCCTATCTGAAACCCCACGATGTTTTACTGAGAACTTTCAATAGGTTGACTTTCAACATGCATTTTTTGCGTAACTCAAACAACGTGGTCTTTCCAATTTAGCTTTTGTCAAATACCATGCCGAGAAGACGGACTTTTGTTTTGAATAGAAGTTCTACATTGTTAAACGATAGTTGTGGGCCATTTTGGATTCCTTGAAGACGGCAAAAGTGAATGCACTGATTTTTTTCGGGAGAGAATCGTGTCCCCCGCTTTCGAGCCCAAATTCATTTTTATATGTTCAATCAATTTCACGTGTCTTTGAGCTGTTGATAAATTACCGATCTGTAAAAAGTTTCCCAAGGTCATCTACAAAAGGAAATGACATAGGGCTGCTAAGGAGGACAAACCTGACTCGGCATACAAGCTGATTTAGGGCCTTGTTCGAAATGCCCCAAAGAGCAATACGAAGCCCAAAATGGTGGACAGTGTCTAGAAGTTTAAGGGTTTTGTTACTTGCTGAAGAGTATCCCGAAACATCCATAGTCCATCTTGGAGCAAACTAGAGATCCGTAAATTCTAAAACATGAAAAGTCCTATTGCCCCCCACGATGTATTACTGAGAACTTTCAATAGGTTGACTTTCAACATGCATTTTTTGCGTAACTCAACAACGTGGTCTTTCCAATTTAGCTTTTTGTCAAAATACCATGCCGAGAAGAGGGGACATTTGTTTTGAATAGAAGTTCTACATTGTTAAACGATATTTGGGGGTCATTTGGTTCCTTGAAGACGGCAAAAGTGAATGCACTGGAGTTTTTTCGGGAGAGAATCGTGTCCCGCTTTCGAGCCCATTCACTATATTGTTCAATCCAATTTGCACGTGTCTTTGAGCTGTTGATAAATTTCCCGATCTGTAGAAGATTCCCAGGTTCATCTAAAAATAGGCATGACTTTAAAGGCTCTTTGGGATACAATCCATACACTTTTTTATTCCAATAGCAAACAGTGATACCGACAAGACCGAGCCTTGTGGTACACCTGTTTCCATGAGAACGAGTTTTGACAAAACATTGTTAACACGCACTTTAAAAATTCTATCTTTAAAAAGTTTCTAAAAATTTTTGCATGTGCCCTCAAAAAACCCCACTCGTGAATCTTTTGAAGAATATTATATCTCCATGTTGTATCGTATGCTTTTCAATGTCAAAAAGCACACCAACAACATGTTGTTTTGCAACAAACCCTTCTTGAATAAAGTCTCCTAATCGAACAAAGTGGTCGATGGTGCAACGACGTTGACGAAACCCCACTTTGGGACGTTCGCCAATAAACCGCGTGTCTCCAGCATACCCCATTAGTCGTTTGTTGATCAGCTTTTCGAACAATTTGCAAAAGCAACTTGTCAGAGAAATAGGGCGATATGAAGTCGGGATCGACTTATCTTTTGGGGTTTGAGAAGTGGAATTAAGATGGCACTAAGCCAACTATCGGGAAATATGTCAGACAACCCCAAAATATTAAAAAAAAAAATAATAACTTCCAATGAGGGATCAGTCAGGTGCACAAACATGTCGTTGTGCATTTGTCTTCTCCTACAGATGTGCGACGTAATGAGCTTAACGCCATACGGAGTTCCCACAAAAAAGAACGCTCTGTTGTATGGCTCATCGTTTTTTTAGATGAGAAATTAAGTTTTCGAGCTTCTGTCAACTGTTGTGTGCTAGAAAATTTTGCATCATATTTGTGCATTACTGCTTACCGATGCAAAATGTGAACCCAGTACTGAAGCCACATTGCTGGAGTAGTAACTAATTGCCCCCCATCCTTGATAGGGGTAGGTGTTTACCTGACGTCCACTAATTGATTTAATCCTTTTCCACACCATCGTGGAAGAGGTGCTGTAATTTATAGAAGATACATACTCTTGCCATGACTGCCTCTTACTATGTTGATAATTCGTCTCGTTTTTGCTCTCTCGTGCTTGAAATTGATTAAATTTACAAATGTAGGAAATGTATTTAATTTTTTAAAGCTGCTTTCTTTGCCTTGAGGCCAATGCACAATCTTTGTTCCACCAGGGGACGACACGACGACGTTGTTCACCACTAGTCAGTGGTATACTGGCATATGCTGCATCAAGCAAGCATTTACTCACATTATTGACAAGCACGTTGGGGTCACGAGAACTAGTAAAGTCCACCTTGAGCAAAGAGACTCACTAATTTTCCCGGAACTTTCCCCCAAACAGCTTGCGCAAGTCTCCATCCCTGACCTGGATTGTGTGGCCTATTGTAGTTTAATACATTCACCTGAATTGGAAAAGTCACTTCCATGTAAATCATCAAGCACATTTAGCTCGAGATCAAGCGATAGCAATGGTGTACACATGACTAAATCTATGGCTGAAAAAATGCCAGAATGTGACGTGAAATGAGTCATCTGGCCCGTGTTCAACAATGAAACATCATTGTGTTGTAGAAAATCTGCTACAACACAGGGGTTGTGTATCTGAAACTTCTGATCCCCAGTCAGTATGGTGAGCGTTAAAATCACCACCCAAGATTACGGGTTTCCCTGTAATTGATCCGACAATGCCTCCATATCGCGTTTTGCTTTAAAGATTAACGGTGGTTGAATGTAAATACAGCATAATGTGGTACATTTTGGGAAAGTAAGCTGTAACGGCGAAAGGCCTGAAGGCGAGTTGTCAATGGAATTTGAGTGGCATACACAGAGTCATGCACCAGAATGGCAACACCTCCTGTGCACGTTCACCTCCTATATAATCCTTCGGTAGATTGTATAACCCTTAACCGTAGGGTTATCAGTTGGTTGAAAAAAGTTTCTTGTAATAATAAGATCAAGGGTTGTGTGTTTGTAAGAGTAGCTGTAGCTCTTCTAGATTTTCATAGAATCCCCTACAATTCCACGTAAGAGTGTAGCCATTTAAGTTTATAGATGTTGTATGTATCTTAAATACAGCTGTTATTTTTTAAATTTCACCTATGGGTTTTAAAATATCAAAAGGATTCTCATCCATTAACCGATCCTCCAACATTCATCAGTAAGTGACGACGTGGATGGGCTGTTTTTTTTGGGAATCTTTAAAATCCTCTTTACATTTGGACCCACTAAAACCTCTAATGGTTTTTGTGTTTGACTTTTTTGGTGATTTAGGTAAATTTACTTCACTTGAACATCAACATTGCTGTTGGACGTCTTGCTGTTGATTTAAAATTTTCCTAATTTTCACTCGGGAAATTTTAGATCGAGTCAGGGAAATTAGCTCTTGAAAGAGTTTTCCCTGCTCCTGTTGTTGCTTTGCTTGATCTTTTAATTTATCTTGTAGTGATTTCTGTATCGCAAGCAAAGTTTGAATTGTTTTCTTTAGCTTTGCGTTCTCCTGAACCCCAAAGGGGATGTCTTCAACATGGTGGTAGCCGCATCAGCTTGGGGATTATAGGTTTGGGGTTTTGAGTGTTCTGTGTTGTTTCCTGATTTGTTGCAATTAGCCTCTACTATTTGATGTTACAGCTTGCGCAAATGATACTGGAAGATTAGATGGTGTGGTAATTTGTCTATACCTTTTTTTGCCTCATGAACATTAAGTTTGTCAACCGCCATTATCTCACAAATCTTCTTTTCTTTCCCTCCATCTAGGACAATCACGGGAAGAAGAAGCATGTGGACCACTACAATTGACACAAATCGTTTGGATGTTCACCTGCACTTCACCATGAGATTTGAAACCGCAATTCCTGCAAATAGGTTCCGACTTACAAACATTCTTAGTGTGTCCAAATCTTTGACAGGTGAAGCAAACTCATGGGGTTTGGTAATAGGTTCTGACATCTAAATTGTGGTATCCCACTAACACCTTTTCAGGTAAGTCCTTAGTGTTGAAGGTGAGAATTGTTGTGCCCAGTTGGAAATTCTTCTCCATCAACACGGGTCATTATTCTATACAAGTCAATGACACCTTGTTTGGAGAGTTCCTCTTTAATTTCCTCATTGGTAACATATTTTAGATCAGAACAACTAATAATTCCTTTAGAATTATTAAGTTGTTCATGCGGCTTAACTTCGATTTCAAATAGGTAGTCAAATTTGGTGGTTTTAAGTAATAGTTCAGACTGCTTATCGTAGCAGTCTCAACCAGAAGCAATCCATTTCGCAGTTTCCGTACTGATTTTACAGTACCTGCTACTCCTTGAATCGCTTTTGCAATTGCAACTGATGATATTTTAAAAAATGTTGTGTTCTCTTTTAAGGATTTTATTGTCAAAATTCTTGGTAATTTTGTACTAGGTTTATAGTTTTTGAAAAGCGAGGAAAGGGAGAAAAGTTGAGGGAAAGAACAAGCTGCCATTCAATTGGTCCAACTTCTTACGAGACCCCACCAACAAACAGGAACTATTTGCGTTAATTTCTGTCAAGTTATAGCAAGTGTTGAATGCGATAAAACAAGGATATTATCTTGACCTCTGGTGCCTCGGTTATTCTCCGGGGTACTGATAGATGCATGCCGACATGTGATCACGAGGAAGCAGACACCCGGCTGCTCATCCACTTACAGGATGCACTTCAGAATGGAAGTTCTAACTGTATGGTGCGTACTGTTGACACAGATGTAGGTTTGTTTATTTGGATTAAGGACGCGTCAACCGTTAGGTCAAAATGCACCACTCTAGCCTAAGGGGGGGGGGAGGAGGAGCCCATGCTGGTCGAAACCACCCACGGATATGGGGAGGAAGGGGGTTTTTCACGTCGCGGGCGTCATCGTCTTTATCATCGTTCGTTGTGTCTTTGTCATCGTCGCCGGGGGGTCGTCAAGGGAAGGGGGAAAGGTCCCCGACGACGATTGCCAGAGCTCGCCTCTATTTTGGGGGAGTAAGATACTCCGTCTTACTAGCTGATGTTTGCGAGGTGGACTTTTTCTCTTGAATCGCCTTTTACGTTTAGCAGAGCCATGCTCTGGGCCAATTCTCCCCCGGGCCCGGGACGGTCAAGATGCTGGTCAAGTGTGAAGATTTGGTTGCTTTTAGTACAGGTAAAATTTCACTTACGTTCCATTAATGCTATCTACGAGAAGCTGGGTAGAGAGAAATCCTGGCCCTTCCTGTCTTTCCACAGCTTCAAGGGATGTGACACTACATCTGCAATTTCGGACAAGGTAAGAAGTCTGCCTGGGATCCCATGGAATTCCCTATCCTTATGGGGACACATGCCTTTTCTTTACATAGTACTTCACCCTTTACACAACGCTTGAAATTGATGATGAAAATTTAAAAACTCCTAGAACGCTTAAACCGTTATTTTGTATGATAAGACCAGTGACGTAGAACATGTGCATGAGGCCAGGAAGAAGATTTTTGCCAGAAGAGAAAGGGACAATGGAGAAAATTTCCCTAACTAGGGACGCCACAACTGCAGCACTCAGAGCGGGCTGCATACCAGGCAAGAGTATGGTGCACCAGTGAGCACAGAGTATACAGAATGCTCCTGATGCAGAAGGTTGGGCTGGACACTGAATAGATACAGTGTATCGTGGGTTCCTGTATGGAACACATTCCCTGTTGCATCAAAGGGGAGTAGCAAACTTGTGAAATGTAACTGTAAGAGCCAAAGTGGATGTGGAGGTAGATGTGCATGCAAAAAGGGGGCTGGATTGCACACGGAAATGTGCAGATGTTAATGTTTGAATACGGCATTAGCAACGGCATCTTTGATAAGTGGCATCATCAGATATCATCATATAATACTCCATGTAACATATAACAGAATGTATAAAAATGTGTGTATTTTTTTATGAATTTAAAATGTATGTGTTATTGTGAATGAATAAATAGTCTAATTCATTTAAAATTAGTCAATTTTTTGTTCCCTTTACCCGAAAATATGTACTTCCATCAATATTGTGATCCTAAGTAGTTTAGAAGCTGAGATATTGGTAAAATGTTTATATTTTAAGATGGCCGCTGTAAAATTCAAGATGGCCGCCGGGGGATCCCGGTTAGCAACAGTCTAAATTTTTATTCCGACCCCCGAAAAATATATACTTACACACCAATATTGTGATCGTAAGTGGTTTTAGAAGCGGAGAAATTTGGTAAAATGCTTATATTTCAAGATGGCCCGCTGTAAAATCAAGATGGCCGCCGGAAAAGCTGGTTCCTATCAAAAATTGAAAGCTATGGGCCTAATAGCAAGTGGTAAAAATTTGGTGCTTTTGGGCCGCGTGTAAATGTTTTCATGCTAAGCTGCCCCACTATTTAGTTTACCCGTCGCAGAATTGCTGAGTTATTTATTCCACTCAGAAGTTCATGATCCAATTGTTGTTTTTATTATGCAAAGTCTGTACGTTATACTTCTGTTTACAGTGCATTATATGAGCACATCATTTAGTCATCATTTACTTGATGCTCAAGTGCTTATTTTCAAAATAGTATTTTTCGTTCAGTGCAGTTGGTATAAAGTGGATTCACCGGCTATTCCCCCCATGGAAGTTTAGAACGTTTCAACTTGATATTTCATCAATCCTTCTTATCTCATCACCGCTTCTGAAGTGCAGAGTGCTCCTGTTGAGGATATATACGACTAGCTTTACTCTAGCTAGACTCCAGATCGTGATAATATTATTAATACAATCTCCTAGCACCTGTAATAATAATCTGCTGTACAATCCGGTATAATCCCTTCATCTCCTCTCCCACATAATACGATCCACTGACTAATAACCACACCTGCAGTTGCTCTGTATACAATCAGGCGAGAAGCATGAGCTAACAATTAGTTGTGGTTTCAATTCACCAGGCGCATCGGAGTGGAATTGTTAATATCGAATGCCACGAGTAGCATTGAAATTTCAGATGCGACTCTCTCTCTCTCTCTCTCTCTCTCTCACTCACTCACTCACTCACTCACTCACTCACTCACTCACTTACTCACTCACTCCACCACTCACTCCATCACTCACTCACTCATTTCATCACTCTCTCACTCCATCACTCTCTCACTCACTCCACGCACTCACTCACTCACTCACTCCCACTCACTCTCTCTCTCTCTCTCTCTCTCTCTCTCTCTCTCTCTCGAGAAGTTTAACATCTACACTCATTGAAGTAGCACCCACCTATAAACCCTCTCTTCGCGAATAAACGAGCAGCAATTATTATGTGAATTAATTCTAAGATTCCCGCTTTGCGCGTGCTTCTCGCAAAACACGCCACTTATCTCGTCAACTCCGAGAGTTTTCTCACAACTTCCCGTTCTCTACGAGACCGAGTGGATGGGCGCGCGACAAAGACGCGCTCTTGTGTGCGAAGCAGAAAACTAGACTGCGGAAAGAGAGGCTTTTCTTGCACTCTTTATGTTTCCGGGCAATTATTTAAATTGAAATAAGTTTTAATATGTAGCTCTCTCGACTGAGATATCTAACGGAAGTTCTTTGAACAAAGTTGCGCCTAACAATGTACGGGAGGTTTTTTTACCTACCTACCGGCAATATAGGCGTACACAATACCTAACTTTGATCAAACTGAGCAGTTATCTACGGTCTTCTTGACTACACCCACTTTGCTTTTGCAATCAAAAGATATCTTAGAAAAGAACCATTCCACGTAATATCATAGTTTGCGATGTCAAAGACAAACTCAGCCGTTAGCTAACAACATAATTAAGTCGGAGAGGGAAAGAAAAGAAAACTAACAGAGTTTCTACTGAACTATGTTATTTAGTATTAGATATGAAACGTTGTCAAATATGTGTTAACTCAGTTTGAAACTAATGAATCTTTCAATTACCATGTAATGTTATTAAATATATAATATAACTAAAGATTAAATGAGACTTCATGAATGGTATGTGTTTAAATTATGGTTTGTATTTGTGTTTGCATGCATCTTTACGCGGTGGTAAAAATGCTATTAGGGCGCTGCTCTGAAGCGTATAGCTCTACAGGGACGTGGGTTCGAATCCTACATAAGGCATGGCTTTTATGTGATCGTCTTTCATCGTCATAGTCATTCAATAGCCATAGTGCAAGCTACAAAAATGGTCTTCCTCATGCGGTCCGTTTGATACGTCTTACAACAAACGCAGAACATTATTTTTCACGTGCATTTTTAACATTGCTGTTTAGGAAGAATGATTCAGAATGTTTTGTTTATTACTCTATAGAGTCCAGCAGAAATATATTTGTACAAAACCCGGCACCTCCACCAAAAGTGGTGAAACACTAAAACAAACTTGCTATGATATAGGTATGCTTTGCTTCCTATTTTTTATACTTCCATACACGTACTTGTTTATAGTAACAGATAGTTAAATTACTTACGACGCCATTCAAAAGTGTTGTCCACATAACATAACAACGTGGTCTATTCACATTTTGTACTCGTGTAACATCCTTTAAAAATTCCAACAACGTTAATTATTTCGCTTTTGTTAGTTTAATTCGCGTGAAACATGTCCTCTATAAATGTATTTCCATTAGTTAACTAAGCTCAAATTGGTTATTTTTGCCCTAGTTACAACGAGTGCCGTTTCAAAAAGATAAATCAGTTGGTTATTGTTTCCATGAATCTAGGGCATAGTAATTACCAAACATAATTCTCTAATGTGAACGGCGAACCGTTAATATCATAACTCTATAGTTTTTTAGCTGTATTTATCCTGGTGTTAACATTGGCAGCTTTTGCAACTTAGTTCATGGTATTGGTAACACTCGCGCAATTTGTAGCGGATTTTTATCGTAAAATCTATCGATAAACGATTTATCGAATCTGCCAACTTTCAAACCCACTCGGTGTCCCCATCAATTCTCAGCCGTTGGATGTTAAGCTCCGGATATTTTATACCGCTTCAGTATCGTAATATTGAACCCCATTTATATGAATGAATGGCTGCTTTGTCCGTTCGAATGTCAACAACAAATATATTTTTCAAATTGACAAAAATAGCATGAATTTTTTTATGCCACCCATATTCAACTGTATTTGTGCGTATATCATGGGGAATTCTGACCCATTGGTATTTTGGTACATTTATTTTCCTATATAAAAACATTTATTTGCTTTCCTTGATTAGGACGCTATGTTGTGTAATATCGCACAATCATTTTATTATTTCTTTGAATTAATTTAAACGACTATGGAAATGGACTTCACCAGTAGCACTCGTATTAAATATACATTTATTCAGTACTTGATCAAAGTAATTTATTTGTTCTATTTGTATAGTTTACAACTGGCGGTATTGAACATGGTAAAGGTCAACTATAAATAACATAAATTCATCTGAATTGATTGTCTGTCTCTTGGCGTTCTGCATTATTAAACAGTAATACCAACCACTACATTACCTTATACTAGACATTCCACTCGAGTTTTAGTATATTTACAACATCGATTCATATGGAGAGCATTCATTTTCATTATATGCACATGTATGATGCAAGATTGCTATCAAAATTACCATCAGAGATACATATTACAATAAGCCAACATGTAATCCCAAATATATCGTAAACAAAACATATTGTTGTGTGAAATATTGTATTGTTTCCTAGAATTCTGAACTACGTATACTAGATGATGATGATGATGATATTGGTTTCTTACGTCTCAAATAATGCACTATTATCGTCGGTGAGTGGTGATAGAAGCGATAAACGTTGATTGCAAAGAACCATGCCTTGTGCGGGATTCGAACCCATGTCCTCGTAAAGCCATTCGCTTCGTGCCAGCGCCATTATGGTATATGCCACCGCGGTTGGCAAAGCAAACTCATTTAAATAATTACAAATGGTTCAAATGACATCGTACAATCTATATAAATAAATTACTGTAAAAAGCACTTGTATTTATATTTTTCAATACATTCATGTTTAATCCTTTTTTTGTTTTTGTTTTTTACAATCTCTTCTCTCATGGCAGTGGTGTTGTCTGACCCCCCCCCCCCCCGATACATCATGTTTTAAAACACCTCCCCCCCTCTCCTCCCAACCTGTCAACCCTACCACGTGCGTCTTCGTCCGCGTCACCAACTCCAATCACATCGTGACACGTCACCCCAGCTCTAGAGTGCTCTGAGAAGTCAACACTGGTGTACACCTCGCTGCTCCGCATCGTTAAGAGTGTCTCGCTAGATTGCTTCCGCTTCCGGGGTTGTGAACTGAATCAAAGATCGCTCCATGCGGGATCTGCATTTGATATTGGACGGTAATTGGTCTTGAGACTTTATCGCAACGTGAATTGTAGCTGACTCGTAAATAATTGCTCTTTAATACAAGGTACAATTGATTCTTCTCGTAATCGGTACATCACTGGAACTGCAGTCAGCCACTGATCGGAGCCAATTGCAATCATGGATCTGCAGTTGACTAAGTGCCTAATTCTTAACTGCTGACTGCAATTGCGGGTTGGATTTGTGTGGTACTGCACATTCGTTCTGATAGCAGATTAAACTGCAGTTTAAACTGCAATTCCCGTGTAATATCCCCTTAAGTTAATTTTGCTTGCATTCGTTGATATTGGTTTGATCAGCTAGTGTTGGAGCATGCAGCCTCATTTTAAGGTTAAAGTCATGAAATATAGGCCAGTATTGTGTATTTTAACAATAATGAAACCGTTATTGCGTCTATACATTGCTTAGAGTTAAACGCGATCAATTTTATACAAGCTGTCATATTAATGTATTGTACAATGCAGATGCTTGTATCAAAGGTAATAAGCTATAAGCTATTGTGTTACCCCAGAGACAATATTTACTATCGTGGTTTATATATAGCTCTACACAACGGTGTGTCTAACTTTAGCGCTGCCCATCGCTATTGTCTCTTTTGTGTAACTTATACCTGGCAACAAAGCTTACAACGCTAACTGGGTAAACTTTAGGTTAAAGTTCAAGTACTAAACGCTATGTAAGTCTCGGGCGGTTCGTCTAACAAGTTGTGAGAGTGAAACACTTCGTTAATTAGCATTTAGTTTTGTAAGGAGTTGGTAGAACTTTCCTCTGGGATCGTATCGTAAGAGGGCGCTTCTGTCTTGTCTTGACTGTCCGTGCCGTGGACAGGGACACCTGATGAAACAAAACCAATCTTACACGGGGAGGGAAAGAGTATCGGGGAGGGGGGGGGATTTATTAACTACAACATTGCTGTCATTTTACATTAAGGTTATTTTAATTTAAGAACAGTTTTAAATGCGCAAATTATATAAAAATATACAATATGTTGGCTTCCAATAATATTTACAAAACCATTGGTAAAATAACGATAAATGTACAAAAATTTTGAAGATTAAAATGTAATAATATTATGATGAAATGTATTGTAAATAACAAACATACAATGAAGAAATGTAACAATGATTACGAAACGAAAGTGTAAAAGATAAATGGTTTAAAGAATGTCAATTGATGGTAAGAAAGAGTAATAAGTTATTACTTAGTAAAATATCAATTGAAGGGGATTGGTTGATCAATCGGACACAATGTAGTTAAATTGTGCACACTGTCGTTACTTTATCCATATACATGTATAATAAAATGTAAACAAGTTCCTTTAACACACTGATTTAATGAACTTCACATTATTTTGCCTGGGAGTTTGCATTAAATGCACGCTTGTTTCACAAAAATAACCTTGTTTCAATTATCATGGCCTTAATTTAACTGAAAACCTCAGTAAAAAAGCTGCCATAAAGGCTATCTAGCCGTCGGCGCTTTTAATTTTCCGTGAGCATATTTTAGTTGTAATTGTGTATTTCATAGTTAAGTGGTACCTTGTCATCCAAGGAAACCGCTTGATATTCCCATTTTACTTCCAGTAACACCCTCGAATTAAATTCCCCTTTTACATGATAAATCGTGTGCTAGTTTGGAAGATATATGTCTTGAAAACTTTATACAACACATGCACTTACACGGGAGTAAAACATCGCCACACATGTTTGTATTTCTCAGTCCAGAAAATCTATTCTAAAATATAAACATTTCAAGAAGAACTTGTGTGGGCCTAGTCGGGTTATCCGAACAACAAACAAGAAGCATGAGCAACCAAATATGTGTTTTTACTTTTATTATTGTGTGCTCATTATGGCAACCATAAAACCTTGTTAGATTTTGCCTATTTTTTATCGACATACTTATTCTTTAGATAATGGCGTATGCCAATAGCTTGATTCATGAATAGTGTAACACTTTTCCAATTATGTCATTATCGTCAGAGGAGATGATACTTTTAAAAGTTATTTAGAAAAGTTTTAACAATAATTATATAAATATGTACTTTTTATTTTTGAAATGTTTAACTTATAAGCGAACTTATTACCAATCATAATATTGAATACTCGTAAGATGGTTGTAATAAAAAAACAGTATCTTATAATTTTGATATTATTATCCATTATTGTACTTCTGTGGGTAGGGCTTACGTAAACTGCGATGAGCTTCTTTAAAAATAATTATAATACTAAGTTCATACCGGCATGTAGGGTCGCTCGCACCACGTAACAAATGTTTTACAATAAACTGCTACAAACATATGTTTGTACTAATGCGGCTATGTTTCGCCCGAGTAGCCTCACCGTTGTGAAAAAAGACTAACTCCAATTGTTGTCAGTTCCGTGCACACGAGTGCGTCGCCAAACTGATGCGAGGTGCGACATTGCGTGCTCGAGCTGACAATACGCACAATCAAACAAACTGCCCGTCACATTTAAAAAGCGCACTAAATCAAATCACAATCCGTCCACTATATTTAATGTAACTCTTTTGTAGTTTAATGTTGTGATGCTTTTAAGAGGGATGATTGATTGTGGCCTGTGTAGAATCTCGTTGACGTTGCTAAGTAACGAGGGGAGACTGATTGATGATGACTAGGACGGTAATGCATGTGAGTTAATTGTGTAACCGGACCGCGCGCGTGTCCTGGGTGCGCGGAGTAGAGACCCGGCGCCTCCACCAGCAAACCACGTGATTTATGCCCTTACTCGATAAAATAAACACCAACTGACCAACATGAACACCCCGTTTTAAAAATTGCATTCATTATATTTTCAATCATATTGTATTACTTTTTTAAACATAACAACCTTGAATGTGCTTATTGTTTTGTGTACGAAATATATTTGTTTATGTTACAATGTATAATGATAACTCATATGGTTTTGGCTACGTTTAATACTTTATATTTAATATATCTCCTTCGATTTTTGCGGTGGTGTTTACTGTTTTAATCCAGTGATAACACACTTGAAAATTGTGCATTGTGGATTCATTATTAACACTTGCCATTTTGCCTATTATTTTGTAAAGGTTTCGTCTTTTTATGTTTGATACTTTTATCCACTCATATAGCTAAACATCACACTAATGAGGTTGAAGTGTAGGAAACGTAATCATATATTGATAATTGTGAATCATGTCCCCTTGATTTGTGTTATATTGCTTTAGCGTTATCACTTCAAACGACGTTACTTCAGCTGTCCTTTCTCCATTAGTTTTATCGAGCACGTAATTGCCTGTTTTTAAGGAGTTAGTTTCGTCTATATCTCCAATTGTGACTGCCGTCTCACCGTTTCTCATCTCACAAACAACCAAAACTACAACATAACGACGTGGCCCCGAATTGAATCGTTGCTTCGTTGCTAGACTCGGTGCAAGTCCCAGCCTTAGCATCTGGTCAAGAACATCTTTCTTATCTCACACTGAGTGTCGAGTGATTTGTGCGAGGGTAATGCTAAACTTTATACTAGCAATTTATCACCCTGTAATGATGGTTATTATTCTTTAACTTTCCGTGATAATTCAACTAGGTGTCGAGGTAAAGATTTCTCGCGTCACTCATATGGGCTAAGAGTTGGGAACGTCCATTGCAACTTTGTTGGCTTTGCGTGATCTTATTCGAAGTTTCGGGAAGTTGTCGTACCTCAAGTTCTTCTTGAGCCTGTGGCTAGACAACACTTTTCACGTTAGAGTAAACTTCCAGATAATCTAGTATCTCTGGTGTTGTTGGACTAATTGGTTATTAAGCTATGCGGTTACAATGAATTGAAAAACAGGATGTTTCTGAAACTTCCAACATTATCGGGTTTTATTTTCCGTCTCTACTTAGTATCAATAGTTTTGCAATTGATTGCGAATTTTGAACTTTAAATAAATAAAGAATGATAATCTTACTACGCTTTACTGATTTGTATAATAATTTTATTTGAACGGTTCAAATTTCACAATCATTTACAGTGTATTGCTCAAACCGTTTGTGGTGAATCCGTCTCGCTAAAGATTGGTATTCAATCGGGGCCTTAATACTTTAACGTATCTGAACCACTCAGTTGCCGCCTATATTCTTCACGAGGCGAATGTGGTGGGTGTCCCAGCGATTGAGATTTTCCAGCTTTGAGTGACGCTGATCAACCGTGATTCACCAACAACGTACTAGGCGCAGTATTGGGTAACGGTCCGATTTTTTAAATCTAGTTATTGTGTAGGGTACCATATGTGATGGATGTGTGTTGTGGATTTGTCCACACTACATAGTCACAGTCTTTAGGATTTCAAAACCTGACTAGACTTAGGCCAAACGTTTTAACGCAAAACACAACAGTAAAATACATATATAATTATCATATTCAGTTAAAAAGCATAAATTTTAAAATTTTACAGTGACAGAAAATATGGGTAAGAATTTGAATTGTATACTTTTTTCGAAACTCCCGTAGGTCCATAGTTCGATACTGACAATACCTTCTGATAGAATTTGCCGAGGACGAAATTTCTTGCACCTTATTTGTTTACTGATGGTGCATATATCCATAACTAATTTCAATCGTCATTAAATCGTTTTTTTTTTTTTTGATGTAACAATAAAATAGCTAAAAAATCCTAACAGCGTACTGTTTTCTTTCCGTGTTGGAACTGATTTATTTTCTTCTTTCCCACCCTATAACACACCAACCATCTTAGGCAACAAGAACCCCAACTTCTAATCTAACGTTGAAGAGCTTTCTTCCGAGCATTCAAGCAGCCGCCTGCAAAAGGAACCTTCAGAATGAGTGATCTCTGCTCTTCTGATTAACTCTTTCTCCTCCCACCCACAAACAACAAACATAACCAGCTCGTTTAATTGAATTTACCCTCGCTCGTGGTGCGTCAGGGAGTACGATACGGTTCACCACTTGAGGCGGCGTCCCGTCCATCATAATACAACCCCGCCGCGCCGCCCGTACGATCTAATGAACCTTGTTAACCTACCGGACGCATCATTTATCAACACCTAAACCCTTTCCCGCTCCGCTACCAGCGTGTGCGTGGAGATAGCAGATGATCGGGATTTGTTGCCTGCTGATAAGAGGAAATATACTACATTTTATATTTGGTAATCTGGTCTCAAATATCTCAAAAGAAAGAAAGAAAGAAAGAAAAGAAAGAAATACATTTATATTTTATTTATCAGTGAATTACAGATAAATTAAAACATTTTCAGAAATATGCATTTTGGTCAACGGCCTTCAGAGAAGGTTTTTCCCGCTATTTTTTTCAGGTCCAGCAACCCCATGTATAACAAAACATAAATATATCGTTTAATTCTACTCACATACTCACAGGCTCTATTATAATTAGCATTGCAATAATTTTTATTTCGTTTTGATATTTTTTTAAATGCACTATTAATAATGGAAAACATCATTTTAATTTTTAACGTACTTTATCACATTGCTGTTGATGAGAATATTGAAATTCGAGCATGAAAATTCCTCTTCACACCTTGCTACCACTCACCGCACGTTGCCGTCGAAGTCCTAAGCGGTGCGCTTGGCGTTGGAAATATCATGACGTGTGATACGAAACTACGTCCATCTAGGACAACTTTATTGAAGAGTGCTGTGCTCCTCTTCTTCCAGCAGTGCTTTCATAGCCTCATTAACCTTGCGTAATAAGTAAAACCCAAGTTTTTGATTTTATGCGCCTTCAGGGTTGTATTGAGGTACTTGTCCTTGTCAGTCTGGCTGGCGTCTGGAGAACTGAATTCCAACATTTTTATAACACAATATTCGATTAGAGTCTTCTAGTTTCTTTATTTCGCTATAAAATTTCTTCAAAGTTTTTTAAGTAATCAAATGTATTTCAAGCGTAGCCTTGATAAAATAAATAGACGAGCAATTGTACATCAAGGATATACACGTGAAAGAAAGCACAACATTAAATTTTGTCACTGAATAAATGTAATAATATATGATATTTGGAACTGTACACTGCACTTGCAAATAAAAGACACAATGCGAAACAATATTTCGACAACTGTTTCAATAGTCTTCAACGGTTTAAATGACATTTGACATAAAACAGTAAGAAAAACATCAAATCCAAAATTAACAAAAAAATATGTTTCACATATTTTCTTTATTTACGAAAAAAACACAATGCAGTGTAACATTCCAAATAATTCTTACATTATTAACCACCTGCTCTTAAAAGTTTCATTATAGTTATCGAATAAAGTGGAATTATAAGTGAAAAAATCATGCTTTTGTTATTGTTTTTATCATGTGTCGTTACTATATAAAACCTAACTACAAACCTTTTTAAGAGTTTGGAGATTTTTATCATTGGTAATTCGATTAACGCGCGGCACAAAGGAGAAATATAGATAGACCTTAACAACATGTCATATAATGGATATCAGTTGTATGTACTAAAAACATGTCTTTTGGACACATGATTTTGTAATCAACTAAAAACAGTCAACGTTCATATCTCTTCGGGATATATTTTCAAAATATCATCTCATGGCTTTTGTAATCTGACTATTAGGCCCTTTATTATTTGCCCATTTGTATTTGCAAACTAAAATTTTCCATAACTATATATTCCTAGGTTTTTCCAACCCAAATAAGGTTTGTTATTTATTGAGTCACAAGGAAATCTCCGTGCATGCAATGCATCTGCGCCCCGGCCAACGAGGGTCACCTCTGTTGCGGCGTTCTTTTATTGTATGGATGTGACAGCCGATAAGACACTCACCGTGTGTGACATGACCATGCTACGCGGAAATAGACATTTGTCTGTCGGTAAGAAAGAATGTTAATAAACTTTTCAAACAGCTCATATCGCGTTGGGTTCCGTCCGTTGAGAGTGAATCGCCGTAACAGAAATCCCTAATTGGATAATAAATTAACTTGTGAAGATCACTGTTTGGTGGTTTTGTCTTGAAATCCTCCCCTCATCCAATCTACACCGTAACGCAGTCACCCAGGGTGCCCGAAACATTTCAATCATATCCCCTGCTTAGACGCAAATACATAGATTTTTTTCGCCCAAGACTGGATAAATCCACAACACTTACTTTACAAAGTATGCACACACCATGTTACATTTCCCCCATCGATACGATTAACTCTTTTAATTTTCTGGTGCGTTTTAAAAACAAATTCTTCTCATTTCAAAACCCCTTCAAAAGAAACCATTCTGTTGAAATATTTCCGGATGCTTTGACTGAGTGTGTAGTTCATACGCCCGAGCTGTTTCTACCAGTATTTCCGGGATCATCGCAATTAGCTATTCCAGTGATTAATTGGGTGCCGGTCATTTGACTTGCATGCAAAAGAGATTAGCGCACAAACCAAAGCCATTGCTGCTGAGAGGAATAGAAATTAGCTGCGGTAAATTGGAAGAGAAATATTACCACATCATTAACTGGTAATTCTGTAAACCACTCTTGAGAGTCGGAATAGGTTTTGGAAATTCATAAATATTGGGTAAACTTAATCTGTGTGAGTCAATTGATTTTAAGTAAGTTAATTGCACACGCTCAAGCGTTTTATAGCTGTAGAATGAATTACGCTGGTCAATGATATCATCCGCCAGTCAAATCATTTGATATCACTCGCAAATTTTGTATCGATTATCATATATTGTAGGGCTGGGGATTTGAAACCGGTCAATCCAAATTTTGGTCAATTGACAGGTCAAATGTAAAAAAATCATAATTGAATTTTTTAGATAATGACTAAATTTATTTTAAAATGTTGTGGAGACCAAAACCTTTTTTCATTAAATGCTTTATTAAGTGGCATCTCATCATCGTCATCATCATCGTCCGATGCTGTCTACTTCCCTTCCTCCTATTCAATCTTCAGCTTCCCCAGGAAGCTATTATATTGTTATTTGTCTATTATAATGTCATTAGGGCCTATTATAAGTACATAATAAATGGTTAAATTAAAATAAAATCATACCTAATTAAAACAGTTTTAAACTAGGAATAGAAGACTAGAAATGTTATCGTTTACTTAATATATAAAAAATTAAATCATAAAACAAATAAAATTAATTAAAATTTTTAAGCAATATACACATGTTTTCTTAAAAGCAATTGACTGGTATATTGACTAAAAGTATTTGGACCCAGTCCCCATTTGGACATGGTCAATTGACATTGTGCAACCCTAATATATTGATTATTATTAATTTTGTTCGACAATTTTGGGAGTTGAATCTAAGGTATCAAGTAGAAAGGTCCGATTATGGCTGGGTGGCTGAAAAGGTTGATAATACATCGCTAAAATGTGTAACGATTCCGATGGTCTAGTTCCTCATTGTTGAATACCCGGCAACCATCCCTCATTGCTAAAACTCATCGGCAGACAATTCTATTTTGCTACACGGAACCTATTTATAGCATTGAGAGATAACACATTTAACATTGTTGCCCAATACAATACTATCCTCGTTCTAATTTTGAACTTTTTTTTATCAATTTGTTTTTTTTAATTTGTTTCCTTTGGGAGTTCAAATATCGAAAATTGAAAATATTTCCACATATCGATATCCGCATCGAATGTTCGATAGCTTTGCCCAGCTCTAGTAGAAAGTGTACGTACCCGTACTTTGTTAAATATTGCGATTTCTTTAGAATCGTGTACATATATTATAAAAACCATTCAGGAAGACATATTCAGGCAGCAAATTAAAATGTTATATAAACATAATCCGGAGTTATTTTAATACGCAGTCATGTTTTTCAGGGTTCAGATTTCAATGCCCCCCAATATGAGTGGGCAGGTTTTGCAAAGTGCGTTCGTGTTACCTATCTTATGCATACTCACCACTACTGTTTCTTTTCATTTGACGCACCATATCTTGAGAACTTTAGACAATATTTTTAAGTTTTTTTTTAATTTCTTTCCTACCCTTATAAAATTAATATTGCTATCTGCATTTGTGCAATACTATATTAATTAAATATGGCTGTGTGTACATCGTAATTGCAAGTACAATGTCTTGACATTAAGGGCGCTTCACAAACCCTAGCTACTTCATTTTCTAAATTTTGTCATGGGTGGGCATCCTTATGAGTTATTTATCAAACTTTCTAAAAACTTTTGGAATCAAAAGTGATGGATAGTGTTCGTATCTTCTTTAAATCAAAGCTTTCCTGCGGTGGTATGACAGATTCGCTCAGTTTGATTGATGCGACAGTTTTAATATCTCAAGAAAATAGAATGATCACAAAGTGACACTCCTCAAGATTTCCTTAAAGCCCTCTCAAGAACCTGTCAACATAGAACCTCCAAGCGCAATAACCATGTGGATCTGCGGCATTCCTCCCCTATTTCGCAATTTAAAGAAGAGGGGACAACAATTACTCGATATTTTGTGCTTCTTGCGTGTGTACTGAAAAGTGGAAGCCGAAATGGTCACCCCTAGATTATATTTTTTTTCTCTTTCCTATACTTTTTTTACCGTGCCCGAGGCTGGTTTGGATCTTCATCTTTGTCAATTTCTCTCATTCAAGTGGTTTCTGTTCATTCTTATCTTTCTTCCCCTCCTTCCTTCTTCTTTCAGATCTCACTTCCTTCCTTCCGGGCCCCCAAAAATTTTTATAAGTAAGTGGGGAGGGGTTTGACTGCTGCCGGCGGGGTTCCCTCTGGGTAAGAAACCAAGGTTTTAAGGGAATATCCCCCTTCTATTTCATACTGGGTAGATACATGTTTAACCCGGTAATGGGGTAAAATATCGGAGCAAAAAAAGTGAAAAATGGGGAGAAATTTACCATTTTAGGGAGCGAAAAACTTTTTGCAAAGTAGAAGTTGTCTAAGATGGGCAGATAGTTTTTGTTGTGCGGTGCTTTGAAGATTTTCTAGAAACTTTTTTAGAAAAGTAGTAACAGTAGTTTTTTATTATTTATTTGTTTCGTTTTATTAAAAACAAAATTAACCATTAACACCAACAATTTATAATATTAACAACAATACAACAACGTCACAAGTTACAACATTACCAATTTTATTTAAATTAAAAATACATGTGCATTCACTGGCATCGCTTTTAAAAGTTTACTCACATCGTCAATAAAAACGAAAAACAACCTCGAAAATGTCAAACGTTTATCAAATATAGGGTGGTGAAAATTAAATTGTGAGGGTCAAGAGTTGAGTTTTGGGGGATTGGTTTCCCAAAACGCACTCACTCCTACTTATTCTCGGAAATTCGGCAAATTTCCCCTACATTATGGCCTACTTTCTGATCTCTAATTTTTCCCACCCAAACAAATTTAAAACTATAAGGAATTTTTTCATGAAGGACAAAGCGCATTCTTTACAAACAACATTTCAAAAGTTTTTTTTACTTTAACCTGGCAAGTACAACCAAAGTCCCCTCTGACCAAAATTTTCAAAGGTATGTCAAAAATATAAATTTTAAAAAAAAAGCCTCTGATAGAGATAATGTCAAACCTAACTTAACAAACCCAAAACCTTTTTTTTTGAATTTTTTCTGTTTGTAGTCCCAAAAACGTTCCAAATACCCCATCGCATTCCGCGTTTTCTCCAGAGGGCGCCCCCTCTTTCTTGCCCCAGACTGATCAAGCGAACCTTGTGTGTGTGATCGTGCAAGAGGGGTGTTATCTTGCATACACCCTCACATACATAAGGGGGGGAATCAAAAGTGTGATAGGAAACTTAGTTTCTCCGATCAAAAGACGGGGAACAAATTTTTCTAACGGGTCTCAAAGTGGGGGAAAACTTACATTTTCTGTAATATGGGGTCTATAAGCCTAAAATCGTCAAACGTGAAAACTGAAAATTTGTGAATTTTACTAATAATTACCACAAGGAATCCAAAAATCGATGGGCCCCAAAATTTAGTTCCTGTAAACTTTCTTATTAATTTAATTAAAAAAAATTAATTTTATTTTAACCACCAAAAAAAATTTTTAAAAAGGGGAAAACCAAGTCGACATTGGTATCAAATGAAAGCTTATTTTAAAACGAAGAATGAAAAATGAAAAAATTAAAAATTTTTTTAATTAATCATGAAATTAATTAAATTTTTGTAATATTTTCCACTTTTTCGATTTATGTATTTTAATGTAAAAACCCAAAATTCTCAGAGTTTACAATTTCACCCCTTTTTACTAACATAATCCCCCAAATAATCCCCAAAAATTTTTGTCCCCCAAACAAATTTCTTCCTTTTCTTCAAAGGATAAATGTTTAAATGAAAATTTAAAATAATTAGAAAAATACCTTTTAAATTTTGACTTCACAAACCACAGCAACTATGTATCAATAATAACAAAAAAAGGGCATAATAAAAAAAAAGTGAATGGTTCAAGGCCCCGGGTTTTTCTTATCATTTTTTCCCTTTTTTTTTAAATTCAAAAATTTCCCAATTAAAACGTCATTAATCACAAAAATTACAAATTAAGTACAAAATAAACACACATAGTTTTCCTTGGGTATCAAATAAAAGCTTATCCCACGAGAAAATAACGTGTGAAAAAATTTTTTTCAATTTTAAATTTTAAATCTCCAAAAAAAAAAAAATTTACATTTAAGTAAAATTATACCATTTTGATTTTTGTATGTTATGTATTCTAAAAAAATTTTCCCAAGGGGAATCTATAAAATTTCCCCCTTTAATACATAATGCCATTAAATCCAAATTTTGATGGCCCCAAAACAAATTTTCCTGAAACCCCTTCCCCCGTTTAAATGGATTAATGAAATTGGAAAATGACTAGATTCCCTTAAAAATTGTCTTAAAAAACATTCAATTAGGCGCAAACGATTGACAATTTGGGATTTTTTAAAAACAATATGATCACATAAACCTAAATGGATGGGTCCAAACAAAACCCAAATTTAAATTATTATTAATTGATTAATGAATTAATTATATTTTTTTCAAAAAAATGTGTAAAAGATCACAAAAAAAGTCGACTTTTTGGGGACCAAATAAAAACTTTTTTTTTTTGAATATTAAAAATGTGAAAAAAATATTAAGTAAAAAATTAAACATCAATTAAATTAAATTATCTGAGTTCTAATAAAAAACTTTAATTTAAAGGGTAGCATATTAATAACATATGCGTATAAAATTCTGTCAATGTTCCTAGTTACCATACAAATTTGGGTATTATTTATACACCATTTTTACTGTGGCAACCGTGAACTAAAGCTAATTTTTAATTTCATTTATTTTAAAAAATGTAAGTTACAAAATTTTTTTGTTTGGGGCTATAAAATTTTTTATTTTATTTTATTAACCTGGGGTTTAAATAAAGGGTAGATTTTTTATGAAAAAAAATCCGGGAGAGTTTTTGATAAAATTACATAACCAATGTGGTAAAAAATTTTACTAAAGTAATTAATTAATTTAAAAATTAAAAAATTTTTTTTCACATTTTAATTTTTCAAAAAAAAGCTTTCTTTTTTACCCAAGTCGACTATTTTGTACATTTACCATTTGATTGAATAATATAAAATTTAAATTTCCCTTATTCAAATTTAAAAAAATTTATTGGAATTCAGTTTTTGGGCCCCTCATTATTTGGGTTTATTGTGATAATATTTTTTTTTAAAACTAAAAATTTCAATCGTGCGCATAATTGAATGTTAAGACAATTTTGGGATCTGCTCATTCCAATTTCATAATCCTTTAATCTGGAGTTGCAGGAATTTCGTTGGGCCATCAAAATTTGGATTATTGCATTATTATTAAAGTTGAAATTTATACAATCGGTAAAGTTTTGGAATACATAACTATACAAAAGTCAAAGTGGTATATTTTACTAAAATGAAATTTTAATTGGATTGTTTAAATTTATAATTGAAAATATTTTTTTCACACGTTTATTTACTCGTTAAAAAATTTTTTTCCCATTTGATACCCCAAGTCGACTATGCTGTGTTTATTTTGTACATTAATTTTGAAATTTTTTTGTGATTAATTGACGTTAATTGAATTAATTGAATTAATGGGAAAGTGATAAAGAACCCGCCCTTTGGGGGTCATTACTTTTCTCTTTTATAATGCTTGTTTAGTTTCTTATTTGATACATCAGTTGACTGTGGTTTGTGAATGTCAAACATTTAACTGGTATTAATCTAATTTTAGTTTCATTAATCCATTAATCTGAGAGTTTGAAGGAATTTTGTTTGGGGCCATCAAAATTTGGATTTATTGGCATTATGTTAGTAAAGGGGTGAAATTGTATAACAATCGGTAGAATTTTAGGTGTACATAATTATACAAAAATCGAAGTGGTAAAATATTACTAAAATTCAATTAATTACATGATTAATTAATAAATTTTTAAATATTTTTTCATTTATTCTTTCCGTAAAATAAGCTTTCATTTGATACCAATGTCGACTGTGTTGTCTCCTTTAAAAATTTTTGTTGGTTAATTAATAAATTAATTTTATTAATTAAATTTAATCAGAAAGGTTACAGGAACTCAACTTGGGGCCCATCGATTTTTGGTTTCCTTGTGGTCATATTAGTAAATTCACAATTTTCATGCTTTCTTCACGATTTGCACGATTGTTATATATATTGGAGCTTATAGACCCCACTATAATGCCAACAAAAGTTGATTGAGATTCTATGACAATTCCATCACAGATACCATGATAATTCTGTGAAAGCTTTAAGTGATCGTTATATTATTCTCCGGCTATGATATGTCGTTCTGTGATATTATTACGTCACCAGCATGAATTCTATGCCTATACCTCTAGAACCTAGCTTTGTTTCTAAGCACTGTGTTTTCCTCTTTCCAGGTAATACCAGATGACCACGTTGCTTTTGGTGTTCGGATCATCTAACCGTAAGCTATTGATTAAGATAATATTATTCAAACCGCTCATGCATACGAGGAGAATTTCGGGTTCAAAATGTAATGTGCGTTGTATACTGAATAGTGTAAGTTTGTCAAGATTATTGATAAGGTGTTTTGAAACAGCTTTTCATTATTTTTATTAGAGTACTTGAAACGGCATTTTATAGGTTACGAATCTAGAAATAAGTTCTCGCAAGTGTGGGATATCTTACTTGTTCCTTTTTCAGTACCAAAGGGTGGGAATTTAACATTCAATATCTCTAAAAAAAAATAAAAAAAAAACTGTGCTAGCATTAAACTACATGCTATGCGTATATCATTGAGAATCCACATACGAAAACAAGTTAAAAAAGGTTAGACAGTCATGTCAAAAATTTGATAATTGAAAAGTAATTAAAGGGAATATAAATTTAGCATCATGCGTGGCGTTGAGGCCATGATCTATCTATGTATACATACTCGCTGTCAGACTGAAGGGCTTGGAAACGTTAAAAGGTTTTTGAAAGAGAAATATGTGATTGTCACTTGCTAAAGTTTTTCGATTTGTTATACTCAAAACGTGTTGTTTATACAACCCTGTTAATGTGAAAACTGTGTTCTTGGACACACCTTCTGTAGAATCATCATCAAAACACTGTCAAAACACTGCAAAATTAATGTTATTGTCAAATCAAAAGAAATCTTCACAGTATGCTGAGCAGTTTTGGTGACAAGATTGCATATTGCCTGTTAATTCTAGCGGAAAATTCAACAATGGGCTACGACTAGTATACTCAGTCACAATATTATTTAAATGAATTTTACCTGCTTCATAGGGCAGGAAGGCAAATGCAGGGCACGTGTGGCCCTCTGTAGCCTGGCAGTGATTACAGAGTTACAAAGTTCAGATTAACATTAAACAACAAAAGACAACAAAGAGACATGACATTTATAAGTTAGTCGACGAGAAAGGCAAAGGGCGGATAAGGGGTACTGAGCACAACATTCCTATTGCCTTATGGATAAATTATTCACTGCACACTGTCTGTAGTGCATAATTTCCCGAGTAGTTTTCTGGATATTACCGACGAAATGGCATCCCGCTTTTAAATTTTTTATAACTTTTAAATGTCTGTTATTGGAGAACTCTTTCTTGAAAGCCATGAAAAACTAAATCTGTCATAAAATCAATTCCCGTAAAAGATTTTATGTCTGGATAGTTTTTCCGGGGGCTATTTAGCCTTTTCCCACTTTTAACATCGGAAAAATCCTCTCAGTCTTTTTGCGCATTCAGTCAGCTTGATACCATTTTCAACTCTTCCGACTTTATTTTCCTCTCAGGTTTTACGGCGTTTCTTTTTTTCCCGAAGCATTTTCCTCGCGTCGTTATCGCCGGGGTTTTTTGGGTCATAAGTCCTGTTTACCAGTAAGTCGGCTGCACTTCGCGCGGCTGCAGCGTCGCCGGGGAAACTTGGGAGGGGGTTAACAACAATATTTCAGACTGGATGCGACAAGGTTCACTCGCAGTGCCCCCCCAAAAGGGGATGGTGCTAGCTACAGCTACTGACATCACATCATTTAAATGATTGAGGGGCATCATCCTATATCTTACAAGTTGGAAAATAACTTGATGGAATTACAATATCAAAGTTGAGACGAATTTTGCAAATGGTTTTCTGCATCCCCGCAAACCCCTCAGGTGGTTACCAAGTGAAATTTTCAGTAACTGCTTTACTTATTCCAATATGGCTGTGTGGTTTTAGAGGAGGGACCGACAATTCGAGCCAACTTTCAATATTCGCATCGTGAAGATATACCGCCACGTTGTCCATCCTACTTTGATCTTGTGGCACAACAAAGAACCCCCTTGAAACCGGAGCGCCATATCAATTTAATTTCAAGGGTGAAGTGAACGGCCATTGGCGAGTGATCCGTAAACATCAATTTGGGGCCGTTCATTACTTCTATCAGAACCTTAAGAGCTCAACTGCTTTTACCGACTCTGCCTCTAAATCAATTTGTTTTAGCTTTTTACCTACAATTCGAAACCATCACGTCATTAATAGTTTAATGTATTTAAAAAAATAAAATATAATACTCGAACTTTACGTTTAAAATGGAAGGAAGACAGCGGTTTTAGCCGGGTCGTTTTAACCGGTTCTACTCGAACACCGAAGTTAAGCAGCCTTCGGGCGTGGTCAGGGGTAGAGGGTTTACCGCTCTGCCCCTAAACCTCACGTAAAATTCGCTGGTTAGGCAGATGGAGGGTTCGAGAGCTAGTGTAACAGCTTTGTTCTCCTCGACGTCTGCTCGGCAGTCCTGGTGAGTGGAGGAACCATATGACTGTCAAGGTTGCACCGTCCTTTTGGATGGGATGTTAAGCCGTTAGTCCCCTTGGTACTTTTCGAAAGGAGTAGGCTACGTGCCGGTACCGGGTTTCCCCTTCTCTCTTCTGTTCATACTTCATCCTCATCTATTACCACTCATCGTCTCGAATAGCCGAAGTGCAAATTAATATGAGACGTTAAGCAATATCCAAAAAAAAAGGAAGGAGAAAAACTAAATACTATTTTTGTTTTCAAAATTAGCCTTGAGTAGCTTCTGATGATCGGTATCCGAGTACGAACGAACGAATAGAGGAGCTCAAAGTTGCATCGTAAATTGTTTTTCATGAACGAAAATACATTTCAAAATTTATTTCATCGCGTGTTCGCAGCGGAAATCTTGTAGCGTAGTAGAATGTTTTGACGCTTTTTTACATACGCGCTTAGGGCTAGAATTTATCTGTGTATGTCTGCCCTGGTTTGGAGGGCGTCAGGGATTCCCATTCCCCTCTTCTGGCTAGCGATGCTCGCATATCGCGGTATATGAGGGGGGTGGGTTGGGGTGATAATGCAATCCATTCTCTCAGACAGCTCTTGCAAAGCTGGGCTGTGTTTGGGTTTAACCCGATCAGAGCGGGGCTGGGCAGAGGATCGTTACCATATCATGGTTAGACAAATAGTCGTGTGTTGTTTTTGGCGGAGTTCATTAGTTATCGCGCTGCACAGATAGTCGGACTGAGGAGAAAGTTTCAGTTAGGGAAATCTGTTTGACGAGATTGGAAAAAACTAGGTTCTAATTCAGAACGCAGGGATTTATTCGTGAACGCTTTGGGGGCCCTATTTGGTTGTCCAATGGGGTTTGCACAAGTGTGTCAAGTTAGACTATGTAAATCAGAGCTTGTTTTCAAAATATTGATGGTAGGTTTCTGTCATGGGTGACAATTATTTGAAATGTTGAAAAATGTATACATGCACGCATCCTTTGTATTTACCTTGGACATTAATTATTATTATTACATCCAATCTTGCAGCGATGTCTGTGCTATTTCGGGGGAGGTGCCAGGTAAGTTCAGGTTTTCGAAAAAGTGATGAAGGTGACTGAAATACTTCTCAACGAGAATAATTAGATTGAGACGTTGGGTCTAGGACTCCCTTGACTCGTTGCGGGTTTATAATCCGCCACAGCTCGCGCGGTTTTTTGGGGGAGGTGCCGGGGTTTGGCGTTATTTCCTGATCCAGCAGCCAGTGTCGAGTGGCTGGCCAGCTTGCCGTATCACTGCTTTGGATACTTGCAGCATTAAACCATCTATATTTTTTGTACTCTTTTGGTGGAGGTGCCGGGTCCCCCGTAGACGTTGCATATTTTCAACTTGAAATTAAAATCCATCAGTTTGCACTTGCCTATTCCTCTAAAGATATAATTAGGATTTAGACCCACGGATTATTGTAATATAGTTACTTCTAATCAGAAAACAGTGTACAAAACATATTTTACATAATAATTTGTCTGTCCCTAATTCATGTGTAAATTTATCGAAAGATTATGTGAATCAGTAAAATATTATGGTGAATAATAAATATGAAGATAATTAACTAAGGTAATCATTCGAGTTAACATATAAAACTGTTTTTAAACCAACACATGTATTTTTTAAATTGTTTTGTGTATTTAAAACCATATTTTTAACACAGTTGTGCGACGAACTTATCATATAGCCTACGGCCCTTTTGGATATAATGATATTCATTATTATGTTACTACCCTATAAAAGAATAACAACTACAATAATAACGTATATCAGAAAATAGTTATGCTTGAGTAAAAGTATAAATCAACGTCTAAGGTAATATAACTCTACTTGGCTAGTATAGTTAGCATCGCGTTAATTACACAGCAGTATCTCCCCTTATATAAACTTACTTTAGACTAGAACATAAAACACAACACTGAGAGTATTTACAATCTCAATGTAACTCTCAGCTATCCAATGTGCATTAGTCCGGGTGTGTACACAACGTGTTGTGCAGTGCTCGTTTGCTAGTTAGCGTACATACAACTCGTCTGCAACCGTTCAGGACAGGGCTGTTCAACCACTTCGCAATGTTTCGGGGATTAGTCCTATTCTTCCGGCATTAGCATCTACCGCCCCTTGAATCGCACTCGGCCCGTTAGCCGCATCCTCGTCATCTTGTCTTTATAGGATGGCCCGGGCGCATATTAAACTCGCAGGCGCCTTTTAGAAGGTTTCTTTGCAGCATTGAAGGTTGTGTTTTTCACCGGTCTGCGAGGGAAATACACTTTGCAAATAGGCAAGATAAACTGTTTGTTTATAGGCTTGTTTGGCGCATTAACTGTAAGAATTTTCACGTGTAGTTCTCTGCAAGGTCCGCTATATAGAATCTCCTTGCGCTCGCTGCCTCCACTCGTTCGTAGAAGGTTGAGGTTCCCCGAATATACGCATAGAGATTTAGTGGTTCTTGAGTACTCAGTATAACTATCAATAAACAATAATGGTATGCGTTATTTTGTAAAAATTCAACCATCTTTTACGTGTTATTAGTGCGATATATCTTATACTATACGATGCGTTTTTTTCCTGTTACATTACATTTGATTCTTCTGATTGGCCCTAAAACAACACTTACTAGGCCCTAACTATATTTTTAATTGCTTCACAAAGTAATTTCTAAGTAACTGTTTGAAATATTCGGTGGAATCGTGTCCAGTTTGATTGATCGGTGTTTAATACTTAAATATGTCGGTCTCTATATAGTTGGTGATTGTTCTCTCGTCGGTGTCGGCGCCTACAGAGTTGGCTTGGTTGGCTTTAAATTTAATGTCCCCCACTGAAAATCAGTTCTGTGAGAGTGGGTATACACTCTAAATACGAATTTATTTTTATTTAGCGAGAAAATGTAACTGTAGCAATACCCGTGAGATAGAGCTCGAAATTATTTCAGTTATGACACATTCTTCCACTTGACAATTTCATTGTACCAGCTTTATCTAGCAGAAATCTTGTAGTGAACAAACCTCCTTAATAATATGTCGTTCCCTCTTGTTTATGAAGAGCAACTCAGGACCCCGAACTCCATCCACCCTCCATTCTACGCTTCATCACTGTGAGGAGTGGTCGTTGAAATGATTAGCGAAGCGCTGTGTGCAGCTTGAGAAATGTAGGCTTACACTTGACTACTGTAACTTCTCTCGGAAGTAAATAATTACGCACCATGCACTAGAGGGGCATGGAAATAAATTCACTTCCTGTTATAATTAGGTCACACTTTGGCTGAATCTCCGCTCAAGAAGGAGGGTGGGCCACGAAATATTGCGGAAGAGGTTTAGCAGTTGGGGGTTAAATGGCGGAGAAAGATAGGGGATGCATTTGGAATATGTATGTGTTTACGACTTAAATAAATAAACTTAAATAATGTGTACGTTTATTCGAAAATGTTTTCTGGAAGTTAAACTACAAACCTAAATAACAACAAAATAAACGTTATTAAATTAGTGTGTATTTGTGATTTTGATAGTTAGTTTGCAAGTTTTTGTTTAAATTGTTTCATAATAAATAAATGTAGAAGTAATTAATGTTCTGAATCTAACGGATAATGTCTAGTTGCAATTTTTCATGACATTATAGCACAACCAATTACGGGTTTTATTATGGTGATTGAACCCTTAAAGTTGTTCTTTTATAGAAACCGGAATGACTTGATAATATAATAACTATAAGCTACGATCAATAAGTTTTGGTTGACATTTACCTATTGTAACAAAGACGATACAAAACGTTTTAGGTGATGCTTTAGGTCAGAAGATGACACTAGCCCTGTCCAAAGGGAGCATCTCTCTTAACCCGGCACCTCCACCTCCACCAACAGCATTTATAATTCACAGTTGTATATAACTGTTTATGATTAGTTTCTCATTATGTTACTCGCGTCCCCGTACTTGTTGTTACTAATAGGATTGTGCTGCATGGAACTTGACTGTGTGGAACACTTGAAACTTGACTTAACTGGGCACCTCCACCAACAGTATTATTAAATTAAAGTTATTAAATTCAAAGTTGTATATAACGGTTAGCCTTGCATTATGTTACTGTCTCGCGTCCCCGTACTTGTTATTAATAATAGGATTGCTGCATGGAACTTGACTGTGTGGAACACTTGAAATTCAACAACTATACTGAAGTATCTGATGGCGAACCGCTCTCGCATGAGTGTGCGGTGTGACATTAAACTTGACTTTACCCGGCACCTCCACCAACAGTATTATTAAATTAAAGTTATTAAATTCAAAGTTGTATGTAACGGTTAGCTTCTCATTATGTTACTCGCGTCCCCGTACTTGTTATTACTAATAGGATTGCTGCATGGAACTTGACTGTGTGGAACACTTTAAATTCAACAACTATAGTGAAGTATCTGATTGCGAACCGCTCTCGCATGAGTGTGCGGTGTGACATTAAACTTTACGTAATATCACATGGATCTCGGATTTGAAACGTAAACTCATTCCGTGGGGGGGAGTTGGGGGGGGGGAGGAATGGCGTGATTCAATAATCTAAACCTTGGGCTGTGCAACCGGATTACAGTCGCACCACTGCCCCCATTTTTCTGCGAAGCCATTAAAAAGTTTGTTAAAAAACTTCCTGCGGTTTAATCAGCTTTGTTAGGGGCGCAAGATGTAAACAGGCATTGTGGAAAGATTTTAATTAGCCAACCAACGTTTTGAAAAAAAATGAATTCGTGATAAAACTTTTGATTGTCATTTGACTGTGACGCGCTAACGAATATAAAAGTTTTAATAGGGCTTTGTCGGGAAAACATGAGGCCCACTGTACTGGGGGGTTTCGTGTTTTCTCTCAAAGCTACTGTCAACACTTGTATGGCCCAAACGTGATAGCGTAGACGTAAAAATCCCAATTTCTCACCTCCAAATAAAGGGTGAAGATCCTCTGCACGAGCTGAGCGATGACTTGGGCTTAAAACTTACCGGTCGCTAAATGTATTACGTATTTTTATATAAATCGTAGCAAATTTACACCCGTAGAAACAAGGCTGCGAAGGTATTCCTAAGTTTTTATACATAATTGTATATTTTTTTATTTTTATTCGGATGACAAATCTATATTCTTTATTATTTATTACGTTTCATTGTTATTTTTTTAAACAAATCAGAACATGTCGTATACCATATGTTTCATTACGTTAGCGGCACAGTACAGCGGACGGAATTGTGTTTTACGAGTCACGCTTATTGCGAATGCTCATCAACCATTACCGAAAATCTACTTGAAAAACATGGTAAACATGTATGTTTTCCATATCCCCACCCTTTTTTATTTGATTCATTCAATACTGGCATTTAATATATCCTTTTTATTTGTTACCAAATTTGTTGAGTCTTTTAATGCATTGTCTTTAATATTACTATTTCAAATATTTACTTAAAATTGAGTTCATTGGTGTGTCTGCATCTATGTAATTAGATTTTTTAGATTGTCCCTCCTTTGTAATCAGATGTATTTTATAACTGAATAGATAGACGTTAATAAATAAATAAATAAATAAATAAATAAAGAAGATTACTATCGTTGAGATATTGGTGGCTGGGTTGATGAAACGCGCCTCCCTGCACTTGGCAATTCTCAACGACATTTTTCAATAGATATTACCATGTATAAGTAATCAAGGGCGTTAACAATACCCAGCACTTGATTTACATCTGAGCTGACGCCGGTAGCAATACAATATTGTGTATATGTTAGCCCGCCCTGAGATATCCATTTCTAATATCTGTTTGTGATGAATAATATACAGTCGATGGTTTGATTTGTTTTCCTACCGGTAGAGATTACAATATTTTGTTAAGTGCCAAAAGAAAATACCAGTAGGCTAATGTTAGTACTAATGATTGGCCTGTGTAATGTGACGCTTTTTCTGGCAGTTTATGGAACTATACAAAAATAATTCTACGATAAAGTGATAGACAAAGGTACAAAGGCATGTGTGTATGGCGACACAAATTGGATAATTTCTGTTCAATTTTATGACTATTCCCCATAATATTTATATCCCATTTCGGGGGAGCATCGATTTGTTAAAAGTGAAATAAATTCGATAATTTGATTAATCTGGCGGATATTATGTATACTTAGAAACTTTCTTGCAGTGATAGACTGGCATTGTTGTGTTTCTAGTCATATATCTTTTGACTCGTGTATGCCTGTTAATGGTTCGCCCTCCACGGGGTCGACTGTATTTCAGTTTGCAATGCAAATGTCTCGCCCTCGTGACATGACGTCACACCGGTGGTCCCCACACCACACCACGTGTCGTCGTCCCATGAATAAGAACACCCATTATGGAAACACGTTTTGATATAGAACAAATGGGGTTGGAAGAAAAAACGGACATTAAAGTCAAAAATAAATGTTTTTCTCGTTTGAAATAAACGTAGTGACGGTCTGTTATGTTATCGTTGGCAAACAACCGGGGTGCATGGCCACTAGCCTGGAAAACTACGCACGTCGGCTGAAATTGTGAAAATATGAGGAAGTTTCCCGCCTATGCTTTGTCTGCCTTTGTATGGAATGAAGGTCAGATCCGATAGTATAGGTTTTCGCTTTTACTACATTTTTTTAAATTTTAAATTTATTGCAGGCGATATCGTCTGTCGAACGGAAGATGGGGAAATGTGAACGGTTTCTAACGGGGCAGTGAGTTTTGGCTCGATGTCTATATCGTGTGAGTGTATACAAATTGATTTTTGGCTCAAATATATTAGGCTATTTGCACAAATCCTGTAAGTGTATTTTTTCGATAGCCACTAATTCCCTATAGAACACCAAAAAAAATTTGGATCTCTACATTTATTATTTTTGGGCCGTAATATTTTTTTTAAAGTTTTCTTGGTCAAATTAGCGTTTTGAAACGCACCTTGTCGCGCGCCATTTTCTGACGTCACCGGCCATGTAGCTACCAGCGGACGCATTGGGATAACACGCGCAGGGGCCCTGCTTTCGCGGCAGTCAGCAATGAATATCGAATTAAAGTATTGTGTTGTTCCTTATGCACTAGCACTTGTGTAGCTTACGCTAAATAAGCTTATTTAAAAAGTTTCCCAATGATTTTAGGCGTAAATTGACATGATTGTAGCATAGTAATGATAATAGGGAAAGTTGTGGTTGCCAATACGATCTTTTAAATTGTAGGCCGAGCTATATGCCCGGCCTATAGGTCCAATAATCTCGGGGGTTTCGCACGGGGAAAAACATTTTTTTACACCTTATATTCGTTTTAATTAGAGGTGGCATTGTATTATGATAAGTAACTAATTTATCTTACCGTAAAGTTACATAAATATGTATTCTTGTATGCATTACCCTTCTTGGCGTCGAATAGCCATCCTACATAAAAGTGAAAATCCCGTCGCTAGCCTCACGGTGGTAAAATTAACATGGTGTGGTTGCCAAAACTTTATCCTAATTTTTAATGTCCGTGAGGGCCCTTTTAAAATCATTTTCTAATCTTATATAAAGTGCAAAATTAACTTTTTATTGTAGGCCCAGCTATATATGCCCGGCCTATTAGGCCTACAATCTCGGGGGATGCACGGGAAAACGTATTTTTTGGTACGTTATATTCGTTATTAATTAGTGGTGGCATTGTATTATGATAAATTACTCATTATGCTTACTGTATAAATTACATGAATATATTTTCTTGTATGCATTGCCCTTCTAGGCGTCGAATAGCCAAACCTATACTTGAAAATCCTAGGCCTAGATAGCAGCTGTTCTTACGGTGGTTTCGCGCACGGAGGTTTTGCGGGAAAGTTAATTTGGGTAGGTTTGTACGTTATCATCGAATGGCAGTGAAGTATGGTTAATTACTCATTTACCTATTAGAATCAGAGATTTCTGGTTATATTATTAGCCTCTACCTTCCATAAATCCATTCTGTCAGGTAGGCCTGCGTATTGGATTTGCGCGTCAACCAAGCAAGTCCACTGCTTCTACGTGCCTCTTACATGGCGGGTGACGTCACGACCAATCAGAGCGCGTTATCGATTGCCACGGCGGCATTTGAAAATTACGCATTTTCAAACACAGTTTTCTTATAGAATACATTTTTTCAAACGTTTAAACCAATTTTTTTGTGTTTAGAATTAAAAAACCCTCAGGAAACACCCATTAATTAGCATTTTTGAACTTCTTGCATATACCCCATTGGTTTTTAATAAATACACCAACGAGCAGGTGCGATTGTTTACATCTGTTGAAATATTGTTTTTACCACGGGGCACAAAACTTATTTCTTGTTGGAATTAGTGTTGGACAAACAAACACACCTTATTTATCAACCGGCCGCTAGCAGCGCGTAATGATGAGTATTGCGTCGTCAGTCATTGCCAGCTGCAGGTATTTATGGTAAAAAACTAAATTTACACGACTAAAAACGAAATAATGAACGATTATCACCACACTCATTGCTTTCAGGCACAACAAAACAAACATGGTATTTATTTTCATCTCACCTACCTGACTCTGCATGTTGGCAATGCGGATTATTTAGGGGTGTACAAATATAGTGATTTTAACGTTCGAATATATAGTTCATGATTGAAAGTTCGAATATCCAAGTCAAATATTGATTTTTTAAACCAAATATAAAGATTGCCGTATTTGCTCGATCGTAGGTAGCACATACATTGAAAGGCCACAATGGTGGAGGTGCCGGGTCGATTGCGAAATTCGAATCGAATATAGTTAAAAACTGTTTGAAACGAGTATTTGAATTTCGAATATTAGCATGCCCAAGTGGATTATTGTCATAGATATCGTTGTTTATATGCCATTCGCCTTTCGGTTCTTATATATTTCTTAATATATTACCTATATCGGAAAGTCGTTGGCAGTTTTCACCCTCGGGACCAGAAACGTGTAGGGCTGTAGTCATATTGTTGTTGTTTTATTGGAAATGGCGTCAACTAATAACCAAGCAACCATGCGTTAATATTAATTCTGGCAGGGGACTTCGGTTTCCCTGGTGTGTTCACTCTAGTCCGCATGCGTCCAACACTTCATTAATCTTCCACGATCACGAAAACAAGGTTTATTTAACTACTCGTTGCAATGCAAGATAAATGTGACGCTGAGACAATAAACCATTCTCCGAACATGTGCCAAATCGCTGTTGATTCACTCAGTTTATAGCTATGATTTCAAAATAATCGCCAGTTGGTCGAGTTTTATTTACGATTTCTGAGGATTCACGGTTGTATATTTTCTTCTGTTTGTTTTCTCTGAGATGTCAATAATTTGAGTTTGGTGTAAATGTGCGTCGTACAGCGTGGAGCGTATCTTTATTCCGTTACATGATTGCCCCCCCCCCCTTCCTACCCCAACCGTGTTTTCGCTCTATTACATGGTTTTATCCCGACTATCTCCCGACGACGACGGAGGTTTAAGGCTTATAAATTTTGTTTTCGTACAAAATCTCGCGCTTTGAATTGTTTGCGCAGCCTCGTTACCATATTATAACCGAACAAATCCTGTTCTCATCGTTACAAATCCTGGTGAGCTGATGGTTTGTAGGAAACTGTTGAATACAGAAGTAATTTACCCCATCTAGGTCTACTTTGTCGTGTGTCGTGCTCGCAACCTGTAGAGCATGTTATATAACAAAGCTCCTTTGTGCATGACTCGGCAGAAACGAATACCAAATTGGATAATGAATAATAACATGCATGCATTTGCCGGCACAGAATATCCTACAATCGATACGAATACCCCTACGTATAACAAAAATGTATATCATGTTCTGTTAATACTGCAAGGGTTTTATTTATTAATTTTATTTTTATTTATTTTTTATAATTGGCCTGTTTGCTTGAGACAGCAATATTTAAAGTAGTAATAATGAAGAAACTAGTAGTGCAGGTTTTTTTAATAATAAATAGTATATATTATTGGGGAATGGCACTGTTCTTTTCAATACATTCCAAAGGAATACTTCCAACACTTTAAATAATAATCCTAATAATATTGGGACTAAGCACATAGAATATATTTTAATTTTTAAATAATATTTATACTTTTTGAAGAACCTTCCTCAAACGGTCGTCAGTTTGAGAAATACTTCTCAAAAGAGTCTAAACATAACTTTTAAATTTCCAAGAGCAGTGCTGTGAGCTAAGTCCCAATAGTATCCGATATATTATTTCAAATAGTGTTATGACAGTCATTGGATGAGCGAAGCGAAGACTTCAATTTCACTGACCCCCCAAAAAATTAGCTCGGGTGTTTTTTTTTTGTTTGTTTTTTTTTTGTTTTTTTTGTCTGTTTGTTAACTCTCTACCAGGCAAACGGCATATCCGATCTTGATGAAAATTTGACAGGACCTTCGAAATCTCTGAACTTAGAGGTGTATTGTTTTTGGGTACAATCGAAGAAATATTTCTCATGAATATCGTACTTTTACGATTTTTTTTCGATTTTTAGTGCGATATTTTCGTGACATTTGGGTTAATTCTGACCAAACGGGTGGGGCTACAACGTTCATATTATACATGGACATTAAGGTTATGGTGATGTAGTACCTTTTGAAAGAAAAAGTTGAAAAAGTTAGCCAGAATCCATAGAAATAAAGCTTTTAATATAAGTTTTTTGATTTTTTTGTGCGATATTTTCGTGCCATTTGGGCCAATTCTGACCAAACTGGTGGGGCTACAACGTTCATATTATACATGGACATTAAGGTTATGGTGATGTAGTACCTTTTATAAAAGAAAAATTTTAAATAGTTAGCCAAAATCTATAGAAATAAAGCTTTTAATATAAGTTTTTTTACGGAAAATAATACCAATTGACAGGTAACAAAAGAAACTTGACAACAATCAGCTACAATGCGTAGGCAGCAAAACAAAGAACTTGCAAAAGTAAAGATATCCCATGCAAACTAAACATTTTTAAAAGCTCATCCATCAACGCGGCGGGACTTTAGCGTTTTCCTAGTATATTATACGTTATCAATGTGACGTTGATTTGTGTAAGATGTGGGTAAACCATAACTTACCTTATCCTTCACCTAACAACAGCATTCGTGTTGATTATCTTGATCACATCAACACTTCAATCAACATTGCTAACACAAAATTCCCCGTGGAATATTATAAAACAAGGCCAGGACTGCGTTATAGCTAAGCCGTGCTCTGACTTGAACCTTAAGTCGCGTTTACATTGTCTTAAAACTTCTACTTACTAAAGGTTATAAAGTTTTCAACTAAGTCGTCTACATTAGACTTGACAAAACTTTACGGAAGAGTTCGAACATGGATAATTTTGTTTGCGTCGAGTATTATAAATAATGCGCCCGAGTGCAGTAAAACACTATAGCGATATCAGGTTCCTATACTCATTATGCGAGAGGTAGCGAGGGCTGTTTACTTCACCCAACCGGTGATAATCCTCACCTGCAAGTTGTTTCCAATTATATAAAAGAAACTAGTAAAACACTTAACAGGTATTTAATATTTTAAATTGTGTTTTTGAACGTCATGCTGTTCTTATTTTAATATTTTAACGTGTTGTTTCGACCTTTCATCAAAGGTCTCAGTTTAGGCTAAGGACGCTATATAATACACTTCATTTGTGTTGAACAAAGAAAGACTAACAACAATCGGAAATAGAAGATATACACAATATTACCATGAACCATTTTTGCCAACTAAATGTGATAAAAATAAATAAAAATAAAAACATTACAAACATTAAATATATTAAAGCACCAGATCTAATGATAGATTCAAATAGAACAGTGTGTCTCCAAAAATACTATATTTAAAAATATTATTTCCAGTGTTTTCATCATGACAAAAATAGGATATATATAGCACCTTCTTGATACAAATTTTTAAATACATAAAATGTCAATAACTCATTTCTGTGCTTGATTGGTATAGGCAGGGCTTTACGTGTACTAGTTTTCCTAATTGAGGCACATCCAGATATCAGTAGCAGTAGCAGGCATTCTGTCACTAATCTTATTTTGGGTATACCAGTCCTCTTTGGATGATGAAAGTACGCAATGTCACAACGGCAACCTCGATATTAGCTATGGGTTTTAAAGCAAGCTACGCATGTAATAGAACTTAACTCTGGAATACACTTGTCCCTTAATTAAATTATGTCCCCTTTTTATTTTGTTTTGTTGTATTACTTTAAAGTCAATTATAATTTGTGTTGTTCATATTTAATTAATTTAAATACTAAATGACAATTATAGGTTACGCCGATCTGAATATTTTACCCCAAATTGGCTGTGGTTTTGGAGTAAAGTAGGTTAATGATAATTGTTGGTCAAAGTACTGTTTCTAGCTTCTAAAATAGTAGAGATAGACCTTCACATTGATCGCAGTCGTACCTGAAGTGTACGTCACCGCTACTGTAAACAACGCACACTAGCCTCACTCACAGCATTCATCGCGTCGCATCTGTGTTACTAGAGTGACAATGAAATGTTTCCCTGACGTCATTCTGTCAATTAGTTAGACAAACGATCGTTTGCTAGGTTGTTGAATTAATTGGTTTACGTTCTTGATTGGCGCATATTGTGCACAATCCGAATTAATGATACATTCTCGTTTATGTGAAGGTCAAATGTTTAAATACATTGGTACAAAATTCTATAGCTGTTTCAAATTACTTAAATACATTAAAAAAAGGTTTTTCGTTGTACTCATGGATGATCTGGAAGTTTTTGGTTTAAATAAATTACAAAATTGTTTTTAGGTTTTTTAAACCTTACATTGTAAAAACGTATACATCAGCATTATTAATGAACCAATTATTATTCCATGTTACTAATAAACCACTTTCGGTTTCATCCAACCATTCAAAAAGTAAATTTAATATGAAAACAACTTCCCCTTATATATCGTAAATGCTAAGTTTCATAATTACGATGTGTTTGTTATCTTATATTAGCGCTGTATTGTAAGACACGTAGGCCTGCATTGTTTCTGACACAATGTAAACATCTTCTATAATTCTGCGCCCGCCATTATTCCAAAGAAACTTCCTTGGAGCGCGAGTGTAACGCACGTTAGTCTATTCTTCCTCACACATAATACGAATTGTTTACCAGAATGTTCGTTTGCGACAAAGTTACGTCTACCCACAAGGCTGCTAGCGCCTCCTTCTCCGCCGTGATATAACTGAGCCCACTAAGGTTTATAGACCCCAAGTCAAATCCTAGCCGTAATTAATCATGGTGGTGAATACCGGCGCGTCCTCAAGTTATCCACGTAAGTCAGATGACGGTATAGGAGACGCGTAATTCGCAGGAAATGAGTTTTCGCATCTTCTAGCCATCTAAACTCCGGACGAGGTCAACTTGCAACTCGTTTATACAACGCTATCAACTGATGAAGATTGTGACCTAATTATATTTGTGTTGTGTTGTGCGAATAAAAACTCAGACTTGTCTGGATTCAAACGGGTGTTATTAAAATTCAGGGTAAATTGTCTGTTACCAAAAAAAAAAAATACCTTAGCCACTATTAATTCATTATTATCTAGATATAAAATAAATAACCGAACAGCCTCACCCAATGCCAAATATAATTGATGCCTATATTTAACACCGATCACTCGCTTGTCATTATTTTCGCATCATTGAATCAAAGTCCCCCATCACTGATAATACCGTTCTAGTCCGTGGAACAAGCGTAAAAACATTTCAAATCCGGAAACCAGCACCAAAATTTATGAACAGGTAAAAGACGTATTTTAGAATGTTATTTACACGGGGGGGACACGCATGGTAGCAAATAAGTCACCTGTCATAGCGTCCACAAGATAGCCGCCAAAATTATTCTAAAAATTGCTGTAACTCAAGAAGTAATCATCAGATTTGGATAAACCAGGTATTGTTTTATTCAGTTTTTAATGCTCTACAAAAAATGTCGTTTAAAATTTTACCGTAAATACGATAGTTTTAATTATATTTATATATTATTACAATGTATTGCAATTATAGCACTTTTTGGTATACATATAATTATTTATACGTAGAATTCGCTAGATTGTCATAAAATTTTCAGACTATACTAAAATAACGCCAATAAATCCAAAATTTTAGGTCCTGAAACGAAATTCTTGTAACTTTTTGATTAATTAATTAATGAAATTAAGCATTAATTAAAGTCCAATTAAAAGTTTCTTATTCACGTACAAAAGTCACGTAGTGTATCACACAAGAACAATATGACTACAATAAACCAAAAAAATATTGGTTCCAAAAATTGATTCCAATCACTTTCCTATTAATTAAATTAATTCAATTAATTAAAAATAATGACAATAATCTCAATTAATTTTTTAAAATTAACGCAATGTGGTCGACCTTGGTATCATTTTAAAGCTAGTTTTAAGACGAATTAATGTAATGAAAAAATTAATTAATTTCATTAATTTATCACCGAATTAATTACATTTTAGTTAAATTATCTCACTTTTGACATATGTCTTGTTATGTTTACCTGAAACTCGATCGATCGTCATCAAATTTTACCACTTTACTAACATAATGCCAATGATTCCAAAATGCCATGTCATGAATCGAAATTCCTATAACTTACCGATTAATTAAGTAATTAATTGAAGAAATTCTTTAATCTCAATAATTGTTGTTTACAACCATGTAGCACATACAAAATGCCAACAGGAGTATCAATATAAACAATGCAAGTATATTTTGAAAATAATAGTCCCAAAATTAAGTTCATGCTACTTTCCCGTTAATTGAATCCACCACAAATTTATTTTCCCGTAAAATAAGCTTGCAAATGGTTCCTAGTTTGGCTGTGTTAATTTTACACAACAAATGGTGATTAAATCAATTAATTTAATTAATTTATTTCTAAATTATACTCGCATTGTTTATATTTAATACTCCTGTTGGCATTTTGTATGTGCTACGTGTTTTTTTAACAACAATTATTGAGATTAAAGAATTTCTTCAATTAATTACTTAATTAATCGGTAAGTTATAGGAATTTTGTTTCGTGACATGACATTTTGGATTCATTGGCATTATGTTAGTAAAGTGGTAAATTTGATGACGATCGATCGAGTTTTAGGTAAACATAACAAGACATAGGTCAAAAGGGGAGATAATTTAACTAAATGTATTAATTCGGTGATTAATTAATTTAGGCCTAATTAATTATTTTTTCATTACATTTATTCGTCTTAAAACTAGCTTAAAAATGATTCCAAGGTCGACCACATTGTGTTAATTTTACAAAATTAATTGAGATTATTGTCATTATTTTTAATTAATTGAATTAATTGAATTAATAGGAAAGTGATTGGAATTAATTTTTGGAACTAATATTTTTTTGGTTCATTGTGGTTATATTGTTCTTGTGTGATACACTACGTGACTTTGGTACGTGAATAAAAAACTTTTAATTGGACTTTAATTAATGCTTAATTTCATTAATTAATTAATCAAAAAGTTACAAGAATTTCGTTTCAGGACCTAAAATTTTGGATTTATTGGCGTTATTTTAGTATAGTCTGAAAATTTTATGACAATCTAGCGAATTCTACGTATAAATAATTATATGTATACCAAAAAGTGCTATAATTGCAATACATTGTAATAATATATAAATATAATTAAAACTATTGTATTTACGGTAAAATTTCTAATGACATTTTTTGTAGAGCATTAAAAACCGAATAAAAAAAAACAAGTTTATCCAAATCTGATGATTACTTCTCGAGTTACAGCAATTTTAAGAATTATTTTGGCGGCCATCTTGTGGACGCCATGACAGGTGACTTATTTGCTACCATGCGTGTCCCCCGTGAAAATAACATTCTAAATATGTCTTTTACCTGCTCCTAAATTTTGGTGCTGGTTTCCGGATTTGAAATGTTCCTATAGTTTTAGCAGCTTGTTCCATGGACTATTCTGTGCATGGGTAAATCCAATCCTGTTTTATTTATTTAATTGTGTCCACACATTGTGTTGTTTTGTTCTATTATGTTATTAAATACAGTGTCAGGACACAATGTTATTAAACAAGGGATTCGTATATTTGAACTGCCCTTCCACAGTTTGTCAACTATAAGGTATAAATTAGTTTAAAATGGAGATTTTATAATAACTACAACATTAGGCTTCTAGCATTGTGTATGCCTAGACAAAGATCGAAATCACATTCGAATTAAGACGGGAGCAAAAAAATGTGCGTTTGTACTTTTCTAATTCGTGTACCTTTTCTAATTAACGATATCTAGATGAATTTGTTTGTACCTACTCAGTAAGGTGCATGCCTATATCTTCGTACATGATTTGTTTTCAAACTAAATATATAACATCCACCACAAATTAACATTTTCTATGGTCTTTGACGACGCATAAGAATAAACTGCAACTTTTTTACTGTTTACGATAAATAAGGTTTTAAGTCATGAAACTTTTTATTTAACTGCAACTTTTTTACTGTGTACGATAAATAAGGTTTTAAGTCATGAAACCTTTTATTTAAGTCATGAAATTTATTTATCTTGTATGCGTGTTATTCGAGAAGTGGGAAAGCATTGCACTATAGAGGCTGGGCGGCCCCACTCAAACGTCCTCGGAAACACTGCCATACAGAACACATTAAATTAATCTATATGAATTGACATGATAATTTTATTTTATTGCAGTCCACTAACACGTACACAGTACATAATATATGGGACATAATAAACATAATACATTAACAATAATAACAAAAACACAAACACGTTTCATACAAAATATGAATTAGAAAATAGAAATACATCAAGTTGAAGTGTTAAAGAATTAATTCAGTCTAAGGGAATACAATTTTTACTATCAATCTTCAATGATTTAGAATTGTATTTTTCGTGGGAGCTATAGGTGTTGGCTGCAGAGGCCGTATCATATGTATGAAGTCAACCGATGATGAACCATTTACATTTTATAGAATCACTAGTAGTCAATCACTAGTTACTACAATGGAACTTTTACTCTTAATATATAGAAACCAAAAAATGGAAAAAACTTCAAAAGTTGCGCAAGCTATGGAACAAAAGATTGATATTTAACAATATCTGACTTATAATGCTGACCTGTTGTCACGTTTTGACACAATGAGAAAATCAGATCACCTGACACTATTTGGTATAATGCTCAACTTTTCAAATTTCAAGTGACTTCAAACTTTATATCTCTAGGAGAGTATCAAACCCGTGTGTGACGCCATGTGGGCCTTTTTAGCAATAATCGCTCCCCACCCCACCCATTCAAAATCAAACAATTATCACGGATTATTGTGCCGCCCTATTATTCCCACTCCACCCACGCATAGAACGTCTATATCAATCATGCACTACTATTAATTATTTGACGGCACCGCCAGTGAAGAGGACAAGTACAATAATACGACATGTCACTCGTACACTCAATTTATGTTCTGTTCATGTGCACACGTGTAATGCAGTTAAATGCACATTCATCATGTTGTCAAGTGTGACATTGTTTGAACTAATGCTCATCCATGTTCGAGAAGCCTTTCAACATGAGTCTCACCTCTACATCACTACCGTGGGTTACGTACTTGCTGTAATGACGTGAGCTTACAGTACACCATGTACATAATATATTCTTTTCAGTGCTGTTTATTTCATTCATGTGTTTTACTGTTTTATCCACCAACATGTTGAAACGTGTATTATAATACTGTACTTTATACACACTTTATATACATGTTTTGAATTATATGATATATTAAATGATATTAACAAGTGCATCTAGGTTTCCTGACTTAACAAATCGACAATACAGTTTAACCCTTTTCGGTCAGATTTTTTTTTATTATTTAGAAGGCAGTGGAACTGTTAACTATTGTAACTGCATTAAAATACCTGTATGGGAGGACATCATATACAAAGTTTTCGAAATTTTAAAAAAAATGTGTTTTAATGGGAGGTGTAGTAAAGTGTGCAGAAACACCCATGTCGGGGCTGCCCCGACATATTACCTAAAAGGGTTAACCCCAACTCGTTTCCCCCTTTCTTTGCTACACTAGGAAAACGCTAAAGTCCCGCCGCGTTGATGGATGAGCTTTTTAAAATTTTTAGTTTGCGAGGGATATCTTTACTTTTGAAAGTGCTTTGTTTTGCTGCCTACGCATTGTAGGTGATTGTTGTCAAGTTTCTTTTGTTACCTGTCAATTGGTATTATTTACCGTAAAAAACTTATATTAAAAGCTTTATTTCTATGGATTCTGGCTATTTTTTTCAACTTTTTCTTTAAAAAGGTACTACATCATCATAACCTTAATGTCCATGTATAATATGAACGTTGTAGCCCCATCCGTTTGGCCAGAATTGGCCCAAATGGCACGAAAATATCGCACAAAAAATCAAAAAACTTATATTAAAAGCTTTATTTCTATGGATTCTGGCTAACTTTTTCAACTTTTTCTTACAAAAGGTACTACATCACCATAACCTTAATGTCCATGTATAATATGAACGTTGTAGCCCCACCCGTTTGGTCAGAATTGGCCCAAATGTCACGAAAATATCGCACTAAAAATCGAAAAAAATCGTAAAAGTACGATATTCATGAGAAATATTTCTTCGATTGTACCCAAAAACAATACACCTCTAAGTTCAGAGATTTCGAAGGTCCTGTCAAATTTTCATCAAGATCGGATATGCCGTTTGCCTGGTAGAGAGTTAACAAACAGACAGAAAAACAAACAAAAAAAAAACAAACAAACAAACAAAAAAAAAAACACCCGAGCTAAATTTTTTGGGGGTCAGTGAAATTGAAGTCTTCGCTTCGCTCATCCAATCACATGGACCTATGAATGAGAATTAGCGAACTGTCGAACGTACTATAGTTACTATACGTATTCGTGGTACCGGGAGTTTATTGGAGGTTTGGGGTTAGCAGCTCCTTCCAACCTCGAGGTGTGGAGAAACCACCATCAACCACAAAATATCTACTAATTTACAAGCTTATACCTTTAACGTCTATTTTAAACATCTTAGAACAACTCGATATCAAGTTTGGTTCTCTTTCGTATATAGGCCTACTCACACCTCTCGATCTCATGCTGTCTCATTTGGCATAGAAATTATAGTATATATTCTTTCTAATGTTCGTGTCGCTAATCTTTATTCAGTAGCATAATTCATATAATAAATCATTTGTCGAGTAAAGATAACAAAGAAGACTTAGGGATAGGACGTTTAAACGTTTTAGTGGACGGTTAGAGGTTATTTAATTCGCATGACGTTTAGTTATTTATTTTTTATTTTTTTTTTATAAATGAAATGTTTTTTTGTTATTATTTTTGGAGCCTACACAAACACGGGCTAACAAATTAGGCCGATAATTTTCTAAAAGTGCTTGCTTGTTTGGTGGAGGTGCCGGGTCCCAGGCGGTATTACGACATCTTGTCTGTTACACATGATGGAAGTACCGGATCATTAAATGCGAGAGTGAATAATTAAGAAACTAGGTCTTAAACGCGTTTAAACGCGAAAATTTCAAGGGGTAAACGTTTGGGAAATCAAACGCTTTTTCCCATCCTTAGAAGACTTACGTCAATATATACCTTATATTTCGAGTGTTCCTCGACAAGTTGCCTTCATTTTGTTATAGAGTAGCTAGGAGTCACGTCGTGTTCGCTGTGACATTATAGAGTGCCAAGATTTCAAGTTACCCCCATCTGGATATAGATCTTAGGATCTCAAGTTGCCTCGAATGAGCTCTAGAATAGCTCATAGACATAACGGTTGCCTCCCCGAGATGTCAAGTTACCCCACCTGGCTATAGACTCCCTGTGTAATGTACGAAAGTGCAGGATGGAATATTAGCCGTGTAAATTAAAGCGCCAAGCCGTTAGTGTAATTATGTTAGAATGTAAGGCGGTTTACCGTCGGGGCTAGATAACGTTAGCCGCCATCGTGTGTCTGTCTCACTGCACGGCGAAGACCCAGGCCATAGATACCAATTACCCCTAATCGCGCTTCGATTAGAGGCCGTGTTGGGTGGAGATCCAGAGGAAAAAGTGCTCTCGATCTATCAAGCTGTGAAAAGACCAACGGTTTACAGC